>VCJN01000603.1:0-15302 GCA_006384855.1 Tetraselmis striata | reverse complement strand
CACAACCTGACATTTAAGGTTTTGGGTTTTTTAAAGCCTAAAATCTCAAAAGCCTGTAGTGTCGGATAAAAAATCGGATTTTAGTTCGGAATACATATATGATGACGTAGCATATTATGTATTGACGAAAGCTTTCTATTCATGAAGAGCAATCATGAATAACGAGTGATAAACATTATTTTTTTGCACATGTCCTGAAAAAAACCAGCATTCCATCTAGTACATATGTCACTAGACGAAACTACGTTTACAAATTTCATATTCTCGTGCGTCTAGGGCATCTTGCCGTCGCTTTCTATAGTGCAGTTCCTGGCTGATGAGGTAGTTTGGTTGTGCTGCCAATGCGCGCAGGTGGCCATGTCGCGCTCCAAAACCACTGCCTCCCCCGGCGGCAGCCCCACCCAGCACGTAGCCTCCAGCCCCAAGACTCCCAATGTGCGACGAGACTCGGCCTCCCACACTTACAGCAACTTCGCCGCGCAGATGGAGACGGAGGGCGGCCCCTACAGCCCTACCCTCTATTCCAGCCGCTCCGCCGCCGACGTGGGCTACAACATGCGCAGCGGTCCGCCGCCGCTGGTGCAGGAGGGCTCTTACCCGCGGAACGGGCGTGTCGGGTCGGCTCGGGGATCCCCCGTCAAGCAAGGGCGCCCTGGCTCGGGCGCAGGCGGCGGGCAGCGGCGGATGGCGAAGGGCGACACTCTGTCTCTCAATCTACCCATGCACGACATCATGGACGCTTAGCGACTGCCACTGACTAATAGGCTGCGCGGTTTGTTTTTGGGTCCCCTAGCACCGTTGAATCGCCGCTGACGAAACTGCTGTAACGCAGCAAGCATTACTTACTGTTCATTTGGGGGGAGGGGCGGTAGCATGCGCAGCTTTAAGTCTGATCTAGCTAAGGTTTCTGAATCTGGCTATAGTCTCCTGAGCATAGCGCAGCCGTACCTACTGAGCGCCCATGTCATACTACTTTCACAGCTAAAACACAGACGCAAACTCAAAGGCATCCAATCCATCCGTACAGAATAGCTGTACTCATATGGATATACAGTATGTCGCAAACTAGCTCGAAAGATTTTTCGAAATGATGTTTATCAGAAGCGCAGTTGATTAAGGACAAAGACATGCCGTGCGTATCATTTCTTTTTCATGTGCATAGTATCATTGGTGCATCAACAGTCATAACACACTATCTGTCTATATGTATCTGTCATATATAGACAGATATGTATATATACATCTGTCTATATATATATTTATTCACACTTCCCGCCTGGAATCCGCGTTGCGAATATGAAATATCATGGAGTAGAACCAATACTAAGTCAAACCATGACATATGTATAAAAATACAGTATTCAATATTGCAGTCTCCTTGCCATTGTCCTGGTTTTAATATGTATCGATGTATGAGTAGCTGGGCAGCATCAGACACTGCGGCACCTGCACGTTGATCTATCACAAGGGCCCCCGGAGCGTTGCCTGCCATTGCAAACAGCAATTTCCTGCTTCCGAGCGCTTCAGCTTGACGCTGCCAGCGCAGATCAGAGAATGCTACGACACAACATAGCGCATCATACCATGGCAATAAGGGACAGCCCGCGATACGATGTTTAACCCCCCCGTTGTGAACTGTGCATATCCTAATTGAGAAGCTCATCCTTAACCGCCAGGGCGGGTAATTATCATTGTCATTACTCCTCCGCTTGTTGAGGTATAAACTGAGTTGCAACGACAGGCGAGCATCCTGCATTAAGATGTTGACAGTCCAGCGGTATGATGGCAGCTTAGATTGCATTGATACCGACCTCAGGTAAGGCTGTAAGTTAGCGTACTTGTAATGGAACGGCGGAATAATTGCAGTACATGAGAGCGGTTAGAGCGGAGCGGTTGTCCGCTCACAGGGTCCAGTACGGTGCCGGGGCGCAGCAAACTCGCCCTGCTGCTTCCGCATCCAAGAGGAAGCGGATCAGCTCGCTGTAGCTCCATACTGTCCACCCAAACCCCATGTCCAACCAACTGCACACAATGCAGGAAAACACTCACTATTCAGCAGTTAAAAATTAGATAATGGAAATACAACATGTCGGCTTGCAGCTCTCCCCCGCCGAGTACCTCTTAGCCATCGGATGCACCTGATGGCCGACTAACTGTCCGCTGAGTGTCGGCCGGTACCTCCTCGATATCCGCCCTTCCTTCTCCGATTGCGTATTCGGATGCTGTCCATTTCGCCCCCCGCTGCTTGCACATGCTTGGGGGTCAGTTGCACGGGAGGCTCGACCAGTCATTGCTGTCCCGCACGCAAGCATAATATGCGAGGTTGGTCATGTTGCCCGTCATCGACCTCTCATCCAGCTGACAGGAATAGTCGCTGCCAAAGAAGGAGAGGCACGTCGTCAACTGGCACAGCACAGCATTTGCAGCCGCGCCGGTCTCGGCCGCCCAGTACGACTGGCAGTCCGGGATGCTCTGAAAGCCCGTATAGCGCCCGGGACCTTGGCACCCGTAGTCATAGTCTGCCGAGCAGAACATGTCGCTGCATCTGGCGAGCTCGCTGCAGTAGTCTTCCGAGACTGCGCCCCACTCATCCTCCTCACCCTCGCCGCCGCCCAACATGCGGCTGAGGTTCCAGCCGAGACCCACCAGCCCAAGCACTGCGACGATGGGGATGGTCAGGACCCGCCGACCAGTTCGCGTACTGAGGTTAGGTAACGGCACGAGCAGGCCCCCGCCTCCGCAGCAGCGGCCCTTAACGAAGGCGCGTTCATCTGCGGGGTTGGCGTAGCAGCAGCCGCTCACGACTGGGTTCTCCTCCACCGGGGTGATTGCCAAGGTCGTACTAGTTCCAGCACCACCACCTGCACACAAGCATGACGTCGTCAGTCGGATGTGCCACCAATACATCAAACAGGATCCATGCATGTACATTGCGAGGCGGTGGGTGCCAGGCAAAGGCAACCCAGGACGGCTGTGTAATATGTCTAGATACCAAGGAGCAGGAAGGAAGGATATACCAAGATGAAAGTAGACCGCACTACACGGTGAGATACGCTGGAAGAAGACGATAGGAATAACGTCGATAGGAATTAAATGTACCCTTACTCTAGGATGTTACCGTCTTCGTGACTACAGCATTAGCATGCAGCAGTGCGCATTCGCGTGTGCACATGTGTACGCGTGTACACACACGGATTGCGCATGTGTACTCGCCGTACCTGTTGGCGCCGGCGTGGTAAAGGCCGCTGCAGGGACGGGTGGGCTGACGACGCTCGGGCTGGTGGGGTAGTTGGAGTATGGGGGGCCGCCACGTGTGGGTGCTTCCAGGTCTGAACCGTTTGGCCGTGGCGCGGTCAAAGGAGGCCCAGCGGCGGTCGCGGGGAGCGGCGTCCAGCCTACCGGCACGGAGGCCGCCGGCATGCCGACTGCTTTCGCCTCAGCAGCAGGGGGCGGCTCCTGGCTGGACGTTGACGGGGGGAGTCCGAGCAGCGCAGCACGCCGGTTAACGTACTCCTCCTCTGTGATTCTTCCCTCGTCCAACTCGGCCTCTAAGTCGTTGATGGTGGCCATAGTCGGAGCTGTTGTGCACAACTTTGGGGGAGCCGCGGTCCCGCCTCTCGGCGGTTATGACAGTGAGCGCTCGAGACGGCTTGGTAGCAGCCAGTGTGGCGACCCGACCGAACAGTCCTACCACTGCGGGAAAGCATCAAGCGCAGGTGATCATTGCATGGCATCGGCCTGCTGTTTCTGCTCTGTCTATGGGACGCGCGGTAAGGTTAGAAGCCCGTGCGTTTCTGGGACTGTGTTTGCGCTTTATGTTTGCGCTTTAACTGAGCGCTGATGTTTGCGTTTCACTGCGTGGAACGGCTGGGAGACAAGAAGGGCGTACCTGTACTGCTGCCTCCCGCGAGCGCCTCGGTGCGTAGTGGCATCAGGCTGCCGACGTCGATGGTACCGGTACTAGTCGCTACTGGTTTGCATTACAAAAGCGCAAGTAACAAGAAAAATACCGACAAGTACAACGTTACGGGTACAACATAAAGCTTCTTGAAGCCCATACGAGAATGAGCGCCGCCGCCATCTCTCAATGTCCGAGTCTACTTGTGGAGGTGGCGGGTTCTGTTGCGAATTGCAAAAAGGCCACTAACAAGCAAATCCACCGCTAAAAGCAGTACTAAAAGATCGATACATCAAGCCGCCTAAAAGCGCTCGCATCCCGCACGAGGCGGGATGGCTGAGTGATGCACGGACTGTTCAGAGTTCGGGCCACGCGTGCACATGTGTGTGAGAATGATCCACGGACGCGATGTGCAGCTTCGGCAACGGGATGGTGGACGAATCTTGCTGCGCCGTCGGATGAGGCAGCGAGCATGCTCTTGAGCCGCCACCAAGCTAAGGACCTCGAGGAAATCTTTTGCGAGTAGTAGTAAGGCCTCCTGGTGAGCCCGGGCGGGCGGTGGTGCACCCAGTGCCCCGCGATGAGAGGGCACCCCGATCCGCTGCCAAGCATGCGACACCGCGCACAGTGCGGCGCACCCCCTTGTTCACCTCATCCATTGTGCTGAAGACCATGTTGCCCATGTACTCCGACATATCCTGGATGTCTCGAAGAGACCTCTTCTGTCCCGGCTCGGTGTTGTGCCACGCCGCATCCCGCACTGCCAATAACCCCCGTTGTATTTCGCCCAGCAAGGCGCGCTCAAACCGATCCACAGCCTTGGCCCGGAGCACCGCAGTGTACTTGACCCCGTACCACATAGTCTTGAACTCCAGCAACGTGGACTGTCTTCAAGCTCTGGAGGTCATAGCTCGCGGTCACGACGTTGAACGCCGGGATGAGGGAGAGCTCTGCGTCTAGCACCAAGTCCTTGAGTTCATCCATGGGTACGGTGTTGCCGAGAGGCACTACCTGCTAAGACAAGTCATCCACTACCTCCCGGCGTACATCGACACCCATATCGTGAACACGGTGATCGCGGAAGGCGCATGCGATAGCGTTGTGCGGTACACGCCAATACTCCGCCATGTGTTGCATGCAGTGCTTGAGCAGAGCCCATGCGCGGTGATGCACGGTGTGGGTGTACCGACAGTTGGGCTTGGCAGATAGGAGCTTGCTCAGGCTGGTGCCCACCTCCTCAAACCTTGCAGCTCCTCCGCCTTGCCGCGCATGTAGGCATGCACATACCCTCGGCTGGTGATTCGAGCGGCACGTTGAGGACCGGGATGCCGTGGTGGCCATCCGTCTCGGGAAACTTGATGCCGGCCTGGGCCTCATTCCGCGCGCCCTCCATGTCCGCTTTGTACGCATGCATCTTGTCATAGCGCACATCAAGCCCCACGGACGCCTTGATGGACGTGCGGGAGGCGTGACGAGCCGGCCACTCGCTCCGGGAGGCCCACCAAACATCCATTGTCAACGTTAAAGCGCGCCGCCCCGCTTGTGATCGTGCTATCGCACTCCGGTACCTCGGGGTGAATCGCGACACAAAAGAAGGAAGTCGTGGCTAACGGCGCCTTGTTGCACGCCGTCCTCCGACCGCGGAGGGGCGGGCCGATTGTCCACAAGCAGAAAGGAATCCGTGGAGAGGGGAGCAAAGGGCGCATGGATGACAGGGTGTAGAGGCGAGCAATTGGAATTGGAATTGGAATTGGAATTGATTACAATGTGGTAGCTTGCTGCTCTCCACCGCCCATACTATTGAATTGCTCTTAGGGCGTGCCATCTCTAACAATATTAGATAGGGCACACATATAGTGTAATTACAGCTCAAGCTTCCGGCCATCCTCTTTCGTTTCCAAGCCCCGCCTCCTTCCATCACGTGATCCATAGCTGTGTTATTCTCGGATATCTACGAGTAGTCGCCAGTACGAGCGACCATTGCCAATTGGCAGTACGGGGACTACGAATGCAGTACTAAGGCGAGCAATCGATGTAGCGTTGGATGATGGTGCAGCGCCACGCCTCGTTGTGAGCGTTGCGAAGGTCGGTGTGGAAGATAACGGCACGTGGGCCAAGCTTCTCGGCGACGAGGCAGAAGCCGTGGATGAGCACAAAGTCCCCGGCGGACGTGCCGACGCCCAGTTGAGACGGCTCAAACACCGACACATACGCCTCCTTCATGTTGTCCACCACCGCTCGCTCCGCTGATGCGCGCCGCTCCGCCTCTATCTCCGACCGCTACACGTCCGGGGCCGCCCGCCACGCCCTCGCCTAACTTCTTGACATGGGCCAAAGCCTAGCAGAGGCGAAAAGCCGGTTGACCCACCCGAGCAGGCGACCTTGGAGGTACATTGAGGCGACCTCCGACATGGCGCGGACCGCCGCGGGCCCCGACGCCGGTTTGTGTTCGCCGACCAACTAGCGGAGATACGCGTTGCGCATGCTTGAGGGCCCCGTCGCCGCGTGCTGCTTGAATTGTTGGTACGGCACGCGTATGTCCACCGTCAGGGCGACCCCGTCGACCGGAATATCATACGTGGCGTCTCGGATCGGGTGGCCACGGGACGGGTGCTTGTCGCGCAACTAGGCGAAGATAGTATGATCGGATAGGTCGCCCATACTCTTAGAAGATACTCGGCCCGCCGCTCTGCATCCTCCACCAACGCCACCACCGTGTCCGCGGTGCCTACGAGCATGGCCGCAAAAAGGTCAGCGTCTGTTTCGACGCTGGCGGGCATGTCCAGCATCGAGCGCCTCAGTGCGGGCATCGTCCCATGAGCGCACGACTTCGGTCATGCGTCGCTCGAATGCGCCAAAGCGCCACGCCAAGGCTTGTTGCCGCGCGGGTACTGATACGGGTACTGGTACGGATACTGGTACGAGTAATTGCACGAGTACTTGTACTCCTCACCAAATAAACGTTATGTTCTACGTTTGCCTAGTACATGCGCATGTACATGGTTCCTCAAGCGCGCGGGCTTGCTCGCGGCGATAGTACTGCATTAATTGATAGCAATGTCTGGTCACCGTGAACAAGTATTAGACAATTTATAATATTGATATCATATCGATCGGTGTTACAGTATGTTGCGAATACCGTTATATTGTCAGCGGGACAACGTAACATTCTACGGGACCTCGTCATGATCACGTGGATATGGTGTGGTATATTTCGTGTTCGAGTTTCAATCGACTGCTACCCCCCCCCCCCCCCCATCAAGTTTGATTCATTCATTTCATTCTGGATGGATCAATCCTTGTGCTCCTGCATCCACGTACACGGTCTTTAGGATTAGCTTGCTGCGGAGTTCCGCCGGTCGGCGGTCCCCCTAACTTGCCCCTTGTGCCGTGCATGCTGTGAGGTTGCCAGCATGATGATTGTAACAATGGCAGCAAAGACGTTCATGCATGGGTTCATTGACCCAATCAAAATCATACCCAAGGACGAAATATGCAAAACAGTTTGCTCGCTCACTTCTCACTTTCCGGCCGGCCCTTAACAACTGGCGAAGTAATGCGTATGTACTAAATACGGGCGAGCCGGCGCGGCTATTGGTACCGGTAGCGTGATCCTCCTGCGAAACGGTGGACCGTCCGACGACCGGACGACCCACCACCACGTCAATTGCCGGTCTGCGCCCACAGTGGCGTGAAGAGCGGGCCCTCCAGGAGGACACCACCACAGCCAGCATGGACACCGACAGATCTGAGGCGGAGCAACAGGACACCGGGGTCGGCACCTTTCTCGCCGCGCTACGAGGCAGCAGAGTGCAACAACTAGCGATCCGCACGGCCTTAACTGCAAAAAAATAGCAGGCACCCAACTCCCACCAGCAACCCGCCGCCACATACGCGTGCTACAACGCCCATCGTACCTACTTCTAACCGGCCTCCCCGCCGGCACGGACGATGCCACCCATGTGGCCCTACTATTCGGCGATCTGGTGGCCCAACGCCAAGCTATGGACGAGGAGTCGCGCGGCCGGACTGTGACGAACCTGATGTGCACCCTCAGCCCCAAAATTGGCGTTCAAATACTACCAGCAGACGTCAAAGTGGTGACTCGCCGCCCCCCAAAGCCGACCGCCGCCGACACCACTGCACCGAGTGCCTCTAGGCTCCCCACCACCACCGGGTCCGTCGTCCTACGACTGGCCCGCAGAGAAGCAGCAGTGAGCGTTCTACAGACCCAATGGACAGGAGAAGGCACCGCGATCCTCGACCGCCAGGGCCGCCGCTGCTTCACCCGCCTGCTCGGAGCGCCACACCTCGACGACATCGAGCGACCGGTACACCAGGTGGGGCTTCGCTCCCCCTCGTTCAGAGGCATCACGGAGGCCGACATGTGGCTGCGCTTGACGGAGGGCCTTCTCCCAGAGTACGACCAACCCTAGCCAAGCGAAGCGGCGACAGACCAACCGGCGGCGACACCGGCAAACGTCCTGGCACTCGCCGGAGTGAGAGCCTGGGCCGAGTACGAGGCCGACACAGACGCAGACGACGCCGTCATCTGCCCCCCGACCCGCACATTATTGGCCCTCCTAGAGGTCCGCGAGGTATGGAAAGCCCGCCGCTCAGCCGACTCGGTGCGCCTCGAACTCCTCGATGCTGAAGCGGCGCGCCTACTCCAGGACGTGTGCCGCGACGCAGTACTGGCGCTGCCGTTTGGCGATCAGTCGCAGGCCCGAGTAGTGATCCAAGTCACAGTAGAACACAGCGAGGACCGCGAGGACCAGCCAACCACCCCGCTCCCAGGAGTACTGCCCCCGGCGCTATCCAAACAGTTCTTCCGATGCGCACTGACGGCCAAAGCGATCTGCACAGGCCCCCTGGCCAACCTGGAGCTGCCGACGGTGGAGCAGCTGGCGGAGGCCATCGCAGCTACCATCAGCCGGCGCATCAGCACACCTCCAGAGCTGCAACACGCGCAGTGGCTGACGGACACCATGACAGCTGCCGGCGTCGAGATATATCACCACCACACCGAGCCGACACTGCTGCGCGTGGGAGACGACAACCGCTGTGCCATCTCCCTCGGCAAAGAAGACGAGGAGTTCGTGGACACCCTGCGCCTGGCAGTGGTACGCACTTCCCCTGTCGCACTTCTGCGTGCGATACCCCTCCGCACCATCGTCATCTACCTCACGGAGTTGGAGTTCGACCCCTCCGAGCTGCTCATCCACCCCTTCAGCCAGAAGATCCAGGAGGCGGGAGAACTGGGAGGCAACACTGGTCACAACCAGTTCCGACGCGCAGCGATAGGCATGCGTAAGAAGGCTCGGAAGACCCCCCCAGCGTCCCTCGCCCTATGAGCCGAACGACGCCCAATCTACACCCTCACCTTGCATCTGACCGCCCACCACCACAGCATCATCGGTGGCACCCGCAGCACCGACAGAACAGACCAGTGGCGCAAGACAGTGTCGACAGCGTGCGGGAAGATCAAGGCCGCGCTAGCTCCGGCACCAACCGAGAGGCGCCCTGCCGACACATCGCCAGCCCCACCACCAGCAGGCCCAATCCAACTGCCACTTCCAGCAATCCCATCAGCCCAGATCGCAGCCCAGGTCCGCGACGCTCCCCCCCCAGGGTTCGAGCACGTACCACCGAGGCGCGGCGCGGTCGCAGACGCAGTGGCAGCCATCGACCAGCGCGGAGCAGCAACGGAGCGCGCCCACGGAGCAGCCCACCCAGCCCATGCACCTACAACCGCAGCCCCGGCGGCAACCGCCATGCCATGAGCACAGGCGGACGACGATGAGGAACTGGAACTCAACTACGAAGAGAACGACAGCGCCATACAGGTGGACACCACCCAGGGTGCGGCAGCAGAGACACCAGGTCTGGCTGACAATGCCCTCAATTCCCCCCAGCGCTCAACAGTGCACCGCACATACCGGGAGGGCACACGTAACGGCACCACAAAGAGACTGGCAGAACTTCACCACCTCACCACCGCAGCCACATAGCTGCTTGCACAGTCCTCTCCTGCCAGCCGACCCGCAATAGCCGCCAGACTGGCCAGCCTCACAGCGGAGTCCCATCAGCTGCGCAACCCACAGCGCCTCTCCATTCAGCTGGAACGTCACCCCAGTCAGCCCACGCCAGCAGGCAAGGGCAAGGCAACAACAACAGCCAAACATAAGAAGAAGCAGCCCAGGGGCCGCAGCCGCTCGGACGGCGCCACCCGCAACCGCAGCAGGAGCAAGCCACGCCTCTCTGGCACCCGCGGCTCAGACAGCGAGTGGGAAACAGACGATGATGCAGCCCATCCGTCCAGCAGCTCGCACCAGTAAGCTGCTGAGCGAGCCACTGCAGCCACAACCAAGCCAGCTGACTCAAGAACACCGCCCACCACTAACCCTGTGCCCGGTGCAGCTCATACACCAACACACACCCGGAGTTCCTCCACACACACATGACACCCACCGCTGACTCCCACAACCACCACAGGCAACACCTACCCATTTACATGTCGGAGGGCATCGCAGCCCACACCAATCATACTAGCCGGCTCAGCGGTGGATAAATACTGAGCACCACATAGCTATTCCGGTCAGCCCCCTTCCCCCATCTCACCTTGGTAGCTGCAGCCGGGATGCTTCGGCTGCCTAAGCTTGCCTACTGAGCTCTGAATGGGATAGGCCTTACTAAGGTAGGGACAACAGGGGGGCGCTGCTGTCCTAGCTTCAGCCCGCAGGAAGGAGGAGGGGCTTGGGCACACAGGAGGATGGCCGGTAGCTTGAGCTGTAATTACGCCTAGTGTTCCCTACCATGGTCAGAGATAGCACGTCCTAAGAACGACTCAGTCTGGGCCAGTGGACGCAGCAGACTAGCAGTTGTAATCAATTTCAATTTCAATTTGCTCGCTCATAATCGCCGCTGTATGGGTGCCTGACGCTTCACAGTCAGGGATGATTGAATGCTTGTCTTAGAATACATACTTGTTATATTTGCAACTATCACAATTATCATGCTGTTGATGGGAAAACACATCGAATAATCATGAACATTCATTATATATGCGCGTGATTAAGTTACAGCCATGTACTCATAGGGTATGATGCAATCGTTCACAGAGCTCCATCAATAAGTGCTAAATACTTCATGGCGCCATGCCCAGCACCGCACGACACGCCGGGTGCATATTTCCCCGAATTGTATCGACTACAACCGGGAATGTACTATGATTGGCGCATATCTTGCCATCGACTTATACTATACACATAAGGAGCCAGGGCTTTGACATTAAACATATATATAGCGGCTGAGGCATTACTTACACGATCCTGTCCAGAAGTAGAGTACTGCATGAAGGCGCCTGCCTCTAGGAGCCCCCCGCACCCAAGTCTGCACAGTCGACAAGCAGCTTCCCTGCTTGCCTAAAAGGCGTCACTGTTTGATATGGAACGCGACCGATTGGAGCGATCGAACTCGCCCTCCTCCTCATCGTCCTCCTCCTCCTCCTCCTCCTCCTCGTCATCGGAGAGCAGATCGTCGTCGTCAAAGGGAATCGCGTCCGGGAGCGAGCCCTCGTCCACCAGGCTATCCTCCATCCACTCATCGCCCCTTTCGGAGGCGTCACCGTTCGCCGAGCCCTGCTGCTCCGGCAGCTCCGCCGACAGCTGGGTGGACACCTTGGGTAGGCTCGGATGATCCGAAACCGAGAGGCCCGAGGCAGCGACTGACGAGCGCCGCGAAGATACCGGAATGGAGGCAGCAGCGTCGCCCGGTAGTGGCAGGCTGCGCTGAGAGGCTGAGGGGAAAAGGCCCGAGGGGGCGATCGAGCCCGCCAGTGAGGAGCGCCGGGAAGACGCTCCTTCCGCAGGTGGCAAGCTGCGCTGGGAAGGCGACGGCGAGAGGCCGGAGGCGGCAGGAGAGCCCGCCGGCGAGGAGTGCCGAGGAGACGCTCGGGCGGACGCGGCTTCCGCCGGTGGCAGGCTGCGCTGGGAGGCTGAGGGAGAAAGGCCCGAGGGGGCGAGAGAGCCCACCGGCGAGGAGCGCCGGGAGGACGCTCGGGCGGATGGGGCTTCAGCCGGTGGCAGGCTGCGCTGGGAAGCCGACGGCGAGATGCCGGAGGCGGCGAGAGAGCCCGCCGGGGAGGAGCGTCGGGAAGACGCTGGGGCGGACGTGAATTCAGCCGGTGGCAGGCTGCGCTGGGATGCCGAGGGAGAAATGCCAGAGGGGGCGAGAGAGCCCGCCGGCGAGGAGCGTCGCGAGGAGCGAAGCGACGCGGCATCAAACGGCGGCTCTCCCCGCTCGCTTCCGATGTCATCGGCGTCGACAGCCTCCTCGCCAGCATAAAGGTCATCGGCCGCCAGCTCAGGCTCCCCCCGGCCATCAGCAACGGACAGCCCAGAGGCGGATGCCGCGCTCTGCTCGCCAACCATCGCCTCCGATGGAGAGAGGCTGAGATCAGCCGATATGCCGCCGCTAAATTCGGTGCCCGGCAGAGAGGACGCCAGAGAGCCCGACATAGCCGCGCTGCCACCCTGCGACGCCGCGACGGACGGGGCCTTGTCGCTCGGCGGCGCACCCACGCCTCCGACGGAGGACCGGGGGCCCGCGGTGTGCGCGCTGGCCACGCTTACATTCTCCGACAAGCCACTCTTCGCCAATGGCTCCGCCGTCTGGCCGCTCAGACCTCCGTCCAGCGCCTCGTCCTCCCCCGTCTCGGTACTCTGAAGCCCCTCGATCTCCGCGCTCTGGAGTCCGTTGAATGAGCGAGCGCTGAGGTCGGTGGCCTCAGACGCCGCGTAAGCGGTCGGCTTTGCGCTGCGTGCCGACGCTACCGACGCCTGGCCCCCGTCGATCGAGCCCGAGGTCGCCTTCACCTCCTCCTCACCACCAGCGGCTGAGCTCTGATGCATGCCTCCTTCCTTGCCGACATCGCCGTCCTCGCTGCCGACGTCATCGTCGAAGACGGAATCTGCGTCTTGCATCACCTCATGCGTCGCGACCATAAAGGCGGCCTCGTCCGCATCCATGGCTTCCTCGTCCTCCTCCTCCTCCTCCTCCTCCTCGTAGTAGGGAGCCTCTGCTTCCACGGGAGCCTTCTCAATGCCGGTGGCTTGCAAAATGTCGTGAGATGCAGGAACCTCTTCAGCATCAGCGGCCGCCTCGAGTGGGTCCGGCATCTCAGACTCGGGGGGCGCCAGGTTGGGTCCGCTCTCCGCAGCAGCGGCCATGGCAGCTGCGGCCGCTGCCGCCTCCGCCGCTGCCGCTTCCGCCGCCAACTCCGCCGCTGCCGCCGCCGCTGCTGGCGGCAGCGCAGACGGCATTGTTCTCGGTGTCACCTTCCCGGAGCCCACCCACACTGTGTCACCAGGGTAGGAGGCCTCTTCCTCCTGAAAGCTGCCGCCTCGGAATTGCTTCGTAGGCACCTAATATCAGAGAAAATAAAATGGGCGAGATAGGGGGGTGGGGGGGGGGGGGGGGGGAGGTTAGGTTTGAAACAGAACAACAGCTCCTATCATATAACACAATCAAACGCCAACGATACGCAATTCATTCTCATTACTAATCCACTTGTCAAGCAACTCTTGAGACCGCCGTAATTCGCTAGTCGCATTCACCGTACAATTTCACTGAGAACAAGTCGAAAATGTGGCGCTTGTTTGCGGTACCTCGTCAAAGTCATCGCGCATGGTGGCGGCAGTGAAGGAGCCCGCCTTGGATGGCGCCGAGTCCCCTCCTCCAATCTCAGAGCCATCCTCCGCGATGCCGGCCAGATGGGTGAGGTCCTGCAGGGCGAACGGGAAGAACACAGCACCGCGACCTCAGTGACGCCATCAGCCGAGCCGAGCCATACCCGAGGGATCCGACGCGCGTGTGCAGCGGCGGAGTAGCCGCCGGGGCGCAGCCACCTACCTGCATGTGGCCGTCCATCTGCTCCCGCAGCCGCTGCGCCTCCGCTTTCCACTCCTCGGCGGCGCGGACCTCCTCCGACATCCTGCACCGGGACGCATCCAATGCAGTCAGAGCCACCGCCGCAGCACTCCCATGCAAGGATTTCGAGAGTGCTCGGAATTCGACAATGTCTTGAATTCACAGAATTCTGAATGATATCGATGCATTGACTCATAGTGAGGAATTATGCTAGAAGTTGCGGTAGAATTGTCAAATTCTGTTAAAGATTTCAGAGATCCAAAAGTCGAGTACTCCAAATTCGGAAACCATGGAAATTGCGGCGATGAATTTTGCGGCACGATGATGATTTTAAACCCCGTCTCCAGCTTTTCGCATTATGGTAGCTGACGCAGGGAATGGATGGTGCAACGGACCGCAACATGCGCTCTTTGGGCCAATGCTGCGGCGGGCCGCTCACCGGGTGATGTCCTGCTTTGTGCGTTGCGTCGCCTTGACGGCCTTCTGCAGGTCTTTCTCCAGCACGTAGTAGTCGGGGCCGTTCAGCTCGCGAGGCGGCTTGACGTCCTTGTCACGCCGCTTGGCGCCCGGCAGGCCCGCCAGCTCGTTGTGCAGCCGCACCTCGTGGGTGCGCAGGAAGCGCAGGACGGCGGAGGCGCCGCGGGGGCTCACGCCCGCCTGTCGCACCGCGCAGATACACACGCCGCCGTCGGTCAGCCCATAGGGCGGGATGCAAGCTTCCGGTCCCCACCCGCTAGAGCCGGACAAGGTCCGATTCACCGTAGATACAATTAAACTTTAGTTTAATACCTCGTCTATAAAGCCTCCAGTGCACCGCCTTCATCGACTGTTTCCATTACTCGTACTGGCCTAAGTAAGAGCCCTAATTATAAGCAGCCTCAAGTAAGTTGGCTTGCATACAACCTGCAGGAAGATTTTCTATCTTCAGTTCCGCCATTATACCGTCGTCAACATCTGACCTCTGGCAGGCCGGGCAGGTCCCTGTTCGCGGCGCTCCTAAGATGGCGTCAGCAGCCTTATGAGTGATTCATAATGCCGTAGTACCGGGAACATGTCTCTGTCCAGAGCCTTCCCATACCATGCCCCTCGGCAGGGGGGGGGAGAGGGATGTCATGGCCGGATACACCCAGTGATGGCAGGGGGGCGCGCCTGCTTCCAGCGCTTGGGGTCCAGATCATTCCACGAGCAGCCCTGCAGATGGCACACACACAGGAGGATTGGGACCAAATCAGAGCTTCTTTCAATCAACTTTGCACTGTTGCGTTCCAAAATAGGAGGTGATCTTGCTAAGCTTCCGTTTGGGCTAATAATATACTCGCAACTTTCACCGTAAAAAGTAATTATATTCAAACCGAATACTCAATCGAATGATGGAACTCGAAACATATACTCATTTTCTCTGCGCTGATGTGATGCCGAAACACAATTGAAAAAGACTGATTATCAATTCTCGATTCTGACAGACGTGATCATA
>VCJN01000602.1:0-62626 GCA_006384855.1 Tetraselmis striata | reverse complement strand
ATTTTGTTGCCAGCAGCCGGCCCTTGCACCCACTGCACGGCTTCAGCGGAAGAGAGCGGCGAGTCGGCATTCTGTGTATTCCGTGCTCAATGCCTTCGTATCTTTTGAGCCCCATCCGGGTTACATTCCGAGATGCTTCCTCAACAGGGCCTTCCCTCCGGACGCGATGAAGCTCCCGTGACACGGGAGGATGGCGTCCCACTCCCACTCCTCAAAGAGGACCCTCATCGCCGCGCGTTGCGCCTCCCGATCCTTGATCATGAGGTTGTTGTAGAACGGCCGGTACACCTGGTCCATCCCAAACTTCCACAGAGCGGTGCCCGGGGGGACGCCGGAGTCCGGGTAGTTCCAGAAGACGTCGGTGCATATCAGCGTGCCGCTGGGCTCGTGCAGGAAGATCACCTCATTGAAGAAAGGCTTGCCCGTGAAGGGATTATGCTCGTAGTTGAGGAAAAGGCACCGAACCTGCGAGCACCGGATCAACGGACCTCGTGAGCAGCGCCCACATTGGGAATAGGTACACCATGCAAAGGGTAACTGTCCATTTACGGTAGGTGTTGTTCATAGGTCACCCACACATGCCGCACCTCGCCGCCCCACTCTGCGGGGCATTCGTTGCCCTCGCCAATCTCTTCCGCAAAAGCGATGTTCGGAAAATGCTCCTTGCCTCCGGGCGGGCAGAATGAAGTGGCGTCCGGGTACGCCGATATCCACTGCAAACCGGCGGCAGGGAGCCGTCAGTGTACGGGTCTGGCTTCCATCAGAAGGTGGACGTCAACGCAGGGGGGGCACTCACGGAATCATCTGTGTTTACCGGGAATGGAACAAGTGGGAGCATATGGGTGACACATCACATCGTCATCAGCCTCACCTCTTGAGCATACGATACGTGTTCAAAGTTGGGGCTCTGCCAAAACAACATGCGCCCATGCGATCAGCGAGTCATGCTGTCCCAAACTCCCGATGTGCATTTTGGACCGAACTCGCTTGATGAGGAATGGGGCGGAGGTTGACAATATTGTAAGTACTGCCAGCGGGGGTGGTATACTCACGATGATGCTCTTGACGGGGCCGAGCGCGGCGAGTGCGTCTTTGTACCTGCCATCCAGCCGCACCGGGCTGTGCACCCAAAGGGAACCGTCCGACAAGCGCACGACGGCGCTGCGACCGCCCACGTCGATCGAGTTCCATAGAAACGCCCGCCTGTGGGTCAAACAAGAAAAAACAAGCCGCTAGCTTCAGTTGCGACAGCGAAGACGTATTGCGACTCGGTGGGGCAGTGGGCTCATCACTTGTTGGGCGGGAGTGCGCCGCCACGTGGGCGCGAGGAGAGTAAAAAAAGACGGGCGGCCTCACTCTGCCGCGTAGAGGTCCTGCCGAAAGGGCCCCGACAGTACCGCGCCGTTTGCGTTGGACCAGCACTCGAACTCCCCGTCGGCAGCAGCGGATCTTGTGCCTACTGCGCGCTGCTGGACGCGGGGTACCTCGCGAGCGTGTTCCGGAGACCCCATCAGGAGGGGAGATGATCGTGGAAGATCGCATCGGCGCGTCGGGCGGATAATCCGCGCACGAGTGGGGCGCGTTGGCTGGCTGCGGCTGGCGCTGCTGGGCTGTCCTGCTGTCACTCGCCCAAACTCAACTGCTGCTGAAAGGGCGGCCATCCTTAGCACCTCTTCTTGCGCTGCGCGACGAGCGACGGGCGAGAGCGTTCGTATCCGCTGGGAGCGAGGGGTGTTGCACGGGCAGCACGGCCAGGCTGCTGCCGTGTGTTGATAAGTGAGGAGGCGAGCGCAGCATCAACGCGACTACGTCGCGACGATCGGGTGATGATGCTATGCTGCGCCATGGATGCGGATGCCAGCGCATCAGCGCAGCGCGCGCAGACGACGACCCGCGACGACCTGTACAGTACGTCCCTTTTTAGGCCCCCGCCCGGGACTGGACTGGGAACAGTGGTGCAACCCCTGCAGCGTCTCTCCGACGGCCGTAAGGGCAGCTATAATTAAACTGTATACACCGAAAGCCCTGGGTTACAAGCGATGCTCCGTCATCAAGCAAATTGCCGAAGCATCCCGCAAAACTAACTGAAGCCCAGGCACAAAATTTCCAAAACTGCTCGACGATCACCGTAGTTCGCCAAAATATCGCCATGAGAATTAACCGGGCACTGATGACCACGAAAGGTCTGCCCTACACGGCTCAGAAATATGGCCGGGGGGGAATGGGGCACCGCGCACCGACCATGCCGTCATGCATGGGCCACCCACAGCCTCTACCGCACCCCTATGAGCTAGGCCATGGGACGGTACATGTGCGGTGGGGTAGATAGTAAGTTGTGGTTGGCATGTGGTGATGCATGTGCGGGAGGAGGTTGAGAGCGCGGTAATAAATCCGGGTTAGTCGGCCCCATCGGGGCGGCATCGACCGAGTTAATGACCGCAGAATGACCGCCACCGGTCGTCGTCACCCTTGCGTATGAGCCTCTGCTAGCGCTCATACGATCGATAAGTAGAGCCACCTCAGCAGCTCCCGTAGGACGAAGGGCTGAGGTATGGGGTGTACTTCCGAAAACGCGAGTTCCACTATCGGATACGTTCTTGAATCGGGGGCAAATGGGGCACCGTTCACGCAGACCCCGACATGGGCGGGGACTGCCTGCATAGTGTCGATAAAGTGTTGGAGTAGAGCAACGCAGGTAGGGGTTGCTCGGCTACGGGAAGGAGGATGACGTGTATGTTGTCGATGCCGCGCTTTCTGGCGCGGCCCTTCTCGCGGTGAATCTGCATGGGAATGTCGTATGAATCGACGTGCACGTCATGTCCTTCGACAAGACACAACGGTGAGCTGCTGAGGCGGAAAACATGAAGTTGGCGACAGCGGCCCCGAGCGAGGGCGTGGAAGTCGTACCGGTACTCAAGGGACTGAGTAGCGATGAACATCTAACTCCGCGCGCTCACCAAACGAGTTCGGGTGCCCGCGCACCCATGACGAGAACCCGAATCGTATTAATTGCCCAATTTTGGGTACTGGCCAATTGTTCTTAATACTTCCGTCATAAATCCGTTATTGTTTCGTCTAAATTAGCGCCCAATCGGGGCAGGACATTGTCTTGTACAAAGGGTTCTTATGTTGTTAGGTGCGGGGGCACCCGTAAGCGACATTAGCATGTAAATAAGGGGCACAGACGGCGGCGTTGCTCCCTGCCGCTCACTCGCGTGTTCATGCAGTACACGCCCGTAGTGATGAGGGGTGTGCGCGCGCGACGTGTGCGCGCGGCCAAAAAACCGTGTCGCAACCCTCGCCCAAAAACCCATTTTTCCGCCCTAGTCAAACTCAACTCCCGGGCGGTAAAATAATCCTTTTTTATGGCAGGGCTATTTGGTATAATTGTCGCTTAAGTACATGGTACAATGCTGTAATTGCGTGAAGTGCCCTTTGTCACTATTCGTAGCTAGGTTATAATGCTATAACATCATATCGGGTGCTGCACATGGCGTTATATGGCGTTTCGGGCGTGCTTTACGAACCCCCCTGCTTGCCCTCGCCCCCCGGCCTCTCTCGAGCTTGAGAGCCGTCATTGGTTTGTCAGGACGATTATGTAAATTATTCAACTATATTAACGGAGCCGGCCTCAAACACATTCGCAGTAAGCCTATGTAGTCGTATTGTCGGGAGAGGTGGGCGGGAGCAATTAAAGAACCAAAATAGCAAAAATGTTCTAATACGTTTTCTTACATACTCAATCGCCGTAGGCCGGCCGAGGCTCCTAGCGCCCCGTACGCCCACTACCCGTACGTGCCTGAGAGGATGACGTCATGACGTGTCGGCTTGTGCTAGATGCGTATAGCCCTCTGTGCCGTGTCGTCTTGCACTGGCCCGACTTGTGGTGTTGTCTCAGTTATTTGTTGTCTAGCCTCGTTTGGTGAAAATATTCGTAGGCACTGGTTAACATGCGTGCGCTTGCGGCGTGTGGGGTGTGCGGTCGATGCATGCCACCGTTACTAGCCCGGGGTGCCGCGCGGTTAGGCGATCTCATCACTCAATTTCGTATACCCGCAGCAGGTTGGCCCTTGGCGGGGCGCAGCTGAGACAAATTTTCAAAACACTGCTTGGCAAGTTGTGGAGCAGCACCAAAATCTGCGAGACGGACGTCTTGAAGTACGCGTCCGGGGAGTCCACTCGGCACGCCTTGTGATCCACGTCGGCGATCAATCGGTGGCTGCGATATGCGTTCCACAACCAAGTGGTCAGCGACATGGCTTTTAGAGGGCTGCACGCTACGCACTATTAATTTAGTGGACCCTATGCGGGTTAATGCCGCCGGGCCGTAAAACAGCGATCATGTTTCGCATCAAAGACTAAGCGGGACTAAGTTTTGTAAGAAATTTTAAATTTTAGATTGGCCACCGACTTCCGACCGGAGTGGTGGGAGACGCGCTCGAGCTCCGCCGTTCGGCTGCTTGCGGCCGGGCATGCATAGACGTGTATGCCCGCCGAAAAGGCTCCGAACATCTGACATAGGGCTTCCCAGAAAAGTGCGCATGGCCTAGCGATTGCGTGGCCGGAGGTAGTGTGAGTAGAAACCCGGCCGTCGGTGGGCGGAATCGTCGGATGTATTGCTCTAGAAGCTGCACCGGTTTGATGCCTAGGGACTTGACGTGTTCCGGCATGTAGCCGAAAGCCTCTTGCCAGCTATCTACATTTGTGTTGACATTCACCCGGGGGTATGCATCCCTTCTTGCACATCGGCTTCCTGGACGACGTTGAAGCCGCCGCCCGATCTCGGAAACTACAGATTCGTTGGGGACCCCCTAATGGCTCCCACTCGTGCGTGACAAGTTGTACATGTAGTATGGCCCGCAGCTCATGGCTATAGGTAGCTTGGGACCATACTTAACCCCCTACGTAATCTTGCTGGCTATCTAAGGGTATGTCGGCGGGCTGTCCGTGTGTGACGCGATGAGTCGGTTTTTAGAAAAAAATATTCTCGGGTTTGCTCGATGATGCGCAATGCAACGGGGCACCATCACCATTGCACTAGGCCGGGAGCTAAAGGGCTTCAGGGCGAGCCATTGACCATCCCAAAACGTCTTTTAGCTTATTTGTGGGATACGGGGCGTGGGGATGGTGTGGTGCACGGGGTGGAAACCCCACCAATCCGGGCCATGCCGAAGAGACCACACCACAACATCCACGGATGGACGTCAACAAAAACGTTCGGGGGATCCCCGGGTAGCTATGAGTCCTACCTGCTGAGCACAGCGGTTGGATATATTGGCAAGCCTTAGGCTCTCTCGCCCGCGAGGGCCGAAGGCGATGCCGGTTTTCTGGGCGACGGGAGGAAATAGCTGCGCATGTCGGGTGCCGGGGGCCAGTGTAGCACCATCGGGGCCGCACCCCGTCGTGATTTTTAACCTCGTGCGGCAACCCTTGGGGTATGACTACGACTTCTTTCAACTAGTTTAACGAACGGCGCTGTCTCGGCTCGGTAAGACAGTCGTGACCATGCGGCCCTCCCCAAGTACATTTAGGGCGCAAAAGACGGTTTTGCGCTGCAACACGGTCCTCATCGGCCGTTCCGGGCGCCCATTCGCACAAACGACGCAGCAATCAACAATGTGCTCAACCGAGAATGTCACTACGAGCGTCGTATTGCGCGGATATGGTGTGCACAACGGAATATACTTATATGCACCCGAGCTCGCGGAATTGGGTTATCCGACGAAACCGCACCGTTCCAACCGCGCCGCGTGAAAAACGCCGGAAAAGCGCGAGGGACACCTCATAAGTCTTTTGCCTTGATGTTCGGAGGCGATGGGCCACGATGACATCAGCTGGCGCCCCGAGCATGGCCCGGCATTCTGCGCCATACTGACCCACCACCGTGCGTGTGGGCCAGCATGCATGTTGTGCATATCAACCACTCAAGCGCTCCAATGTCCCTTGTAAGTGCGCATGTCGCACACAAAGCCATCCCACATACGCTACAACAGTAGTAGAGAGCCCGGTGGTGCGTGCATGGCAGACGTGGCAGTGTGTTGCTCTGCGTGGGATTGGATTCCGAGAGCACATGGGGGAAGTGGACCAGTACGCACGACGCCCCGGCTAGTTCGTAGTAGTGTCCCCATTTACGTGCCGTGTCGGCACAAGGTGCTCCCGGATAGCCATCCGCCAATCCGGCCGAGAGAAGAGCTCCCTGCCCTCTCGTAAGTATGCGACCACCCTCGCGCCTACGACCAGCTTCCAACACGCCGCGCGGTGGTCCACGCCGGTAGAACGAACGTGGCTGTGTTGTTCGTCGGGTCATTCGGGAACTCTGCCCCAAAATAGGCGAGAATGTCGGCGATAAAAGCGAACGGCGGGTTGCAGCAGACGTGCCGATCCCGCCACTTGTGGGCGAGACAGCTGACGAACATCGACTAGAACACTTCGCAGTATAGGCATTGCAATCTAGTTGACGTCGGCGCAAGCGTCGTCGATGTCAAAGGGACCAACTAACTCCGCCGCGTGGCAGCGGCGGAAAATCGCGGCTAGATAGGAGCTGCAAGTCTTGCATGTCGCGGGTGCTTTGCTTTCAGCCGGGAAAGTCCGTCCGACAGCGGATTTAATTTGCCCGGGGGGTGGCGCGTCACGACGTGCATGCGGTATTGCGTGCTCGTCCGGTGTCGGTCGATAAGCAACAAAGTCATTTTACGGTGTGTGGACTCTCCTTTGTTTTTTGCGCCGAGTGACGCACTGTCGTCCATGCGGAACAACATACGGTTTCCGCAGAGTTTCCGGCCGTAGTGTGGCAATGCCGCCGGAAGAATGTACGATTATTTTAGGCTCGCGGAGCCCCCGAGGTCGCAGCTCATCAATTAATGTGGTGTAAGGCTGCAGTGAAACGGTTCGTGTCGCCAACACTGCGCGCGCGCCGCCCGCGTAACCCCGACGCGTCGGACGTCGTGATAAACTCGAAGTCGTGCCCCGGCCGTAACACGCCCGGTACGTTCGGACCCCACTGCAGCTCACGCAGTGCGGCGGCCATCTCGTCGGACGCCAATATCGGTAACACCGAATTGTCCCATAGCGTCGAGGGTTTACGTAGTCCCACTCTATCCCATCTCGTCGTCCCACACGAACGGCTGCGCGATGGCGATATCCGTTACTTGTATTGTGCTGTCGGACGGCACGGCGCACCCTCGGTAGAGCAGATCGAGCTAGCACCGAAGTCTCTCCTAGCGACTAATGGGTGATGATATGGCGCAACTCGATCGTCTGGGTCCCATTCGTCTTGGGGGAATACCGTGCCCACGCCGAGGAGGTCGTCGCGTCCGTGGTACGGGTGCGCAAGGTACGCTTGTACCATTGGTAACACGGCGCATCACCACTTGAGCTTCCTGGCTGCCCACGACTCACCGAGACTAGCTCTCCGCGGGGAACCGCCCCGGTGGCTCGTGCGCGGTCTCACATACGTTGTACGTAGGCAGCAGGCCGCCACTCGGGCGCCCATACCGCCGTGACCGAGGCCTCGCTGCGGATTGAGTTTAGCATCACGCCCTATAGTGTACTCGCTCCGGATATGGGGGCACTCGTTTCTACTCTGGTTTTCCGGGACCCCGTACTCGTCCGAGACGAGTCCGACCGAGAAATTACAATAATTGTTGCTGCCACCGAGTTAGCGACCGGCACAGCCGCACAGCCGGATGAAGAGGTCGTCCAACTACGTTCCGGGCAACTCCTTATTGGAACTCGGAATAATCCGCCTCCGGGCTGCACAAGCGACAGTACTTGAGACCTTCCGCCAATGCGATGTTTGGTATGACTCGGGCCCAACGATGCTAGAAACTTGGTGACGACGCGACCCCCATCATAGCGTACCGGTATCGGTAGTACTGGCCGGCCACAGGGTGCCGGAAGGCCATATAATCGGCGTCGCCGACGTATATCGGCCAACAATAGAAAGCGTACGCGATGTCGAATTTCGCAAGCCCGTCGCCCCGTGCGTCGAAGCCGGTATTCGTGGATGAGCAAGACCAAGTCGCACGTTTGGCGCTCGAGGTCCGGATTCACCTCAAACCGGAGGAAATCGTACACGTTCCGAACCTTACTGGACACCCTCTACTTTCCCTCACACCCTGGTACTGGTACGTACCAGGGTTGTGCGGAACTGCGATTCGAGGAGTTCCGTTCCGGCGGAACGAAATTCCGCGGAATTTCGTTCCGGCGGAACGGAACGCCGGAATTCCGTTCCGGGGGCCGGAACTGGCGCCGGAATTCCGCCGGAACTGTGCCGGAACTGACGGAGCGGAACTGTGTTCCGCGCAGGAACATGCCGGAACTCGGCCAGTGAAGTGCATACCGACTCATGCAAGGCTCACAATGACCAAGTTTAGCTTGTAAACACATATTACAAGTGCTGCTATCTACTTCCCTAACCCTCCCGGCCTAGCATCTATGTGTACGTCTCCGTCATGCAACAATCACAACATGCTACAAGCACATCTGCACTCTGCAAACCAATTGCCAGTGCAATGCAGATTGACTCTTGCAAGGCTCACAATGGCAAAGTTTGGTTTGTAAAGACATATTACATGTGTTGATGTCTACGCCCCTGACCCTCCCGGCCTCACGGCCTATCTACCATCTATGTGTACGTCTGCATCACAAGCATATCACAAGCACGTAATAGCATGTAGCGTTGGTTGTCCTCTCACTCCGTCTGCATGTCGTTCAATTGCTACTCGGCATCGGCACACTTGGGCACACTTGGGCACAAGACGCCAAGTCCTAGAATCCCCCCTAGGATCCCCAGGACGCCAAACTGGCACCATTCGCACCAACATGTCGACTGCTCCGGCAGGTACAGAGGTGCCGCAGATGGGTCGCGGGCCGCCGCTGACGGCGACCGACGACCTGCCCCACTCCAAGCGGCGCGCGCGCCCTCGCGCCCCACCCCCGAAATTCCGCGCGGGGTGGTCGCCAAGGCGGCCGCTACCCCACAAAAAGCCCTAAAAGGCAAAACCCCAGTTGCAGCAGCGCCCGCGGCTCCGCCGCCACTAGACCTGGGCTCAGCCGGACCTCCCACAGTCCCACGGGCGCCCCCAACTCTCTATTCCCGCCCACACTCTGCGGTGACATGGGCCCAACGCGTCAACAAATCCCCACTTGGCGCCGGCGGCGGCCCAGCCATGCCGGCGCCCTACAAAATTCCCCTACACGGCGTAAAGCACGTAGCTCTTTCGGGCGAATACAGCCCCCCCCCCCCCCCCCCCCCCTCCCCCGCCCCCGTCGGACACAGCCACGTTGGTGCTCAACGGCATAGCCAACCCCCAACACGGCATCACCACCTCCGTCGAACGCCACAACGCTTCCGCAACCATCCTCCACAACCCTCATGCCAACGTCTTCTCTCTCGGTCCGTCCCCGGGCCCCAGAGGACCTCCCATGCCGAGACAACTCCCATCCCCCGATGCCGACGACATCCGCAAAGAGCTCATCTCGGAGGCCGCCACCTACTCACCAGCCGCTCCCCCCGCACGCACCCCCGCCTCACTGCCGGGATCGCGGCCTTGGGCGCGGGCGGCCCGCTGTACCCCATCACACGCACTCCCTCACCGGGACCCCCCCGCGGGGGACGACCACATGACAGACGACCAGCGACCCTCAGGGGAGGACTACTCCGACCTCGAGGAAGAGGACGAACATGGGAGCGAGTCCATGTACGACGACACCTGGCTCTGACTCCGCCTCCGCCGCGCCTCCCCGGCCTCCAACCTACCTCTCCCCCAACGACCACCCATAACGTTGGCTACCGTCCGACCCCCAACACCGCCAGACCCACCCTCCAGCACCTCCGGCGCCCACGAACATGCCGCTTTCCCCCATCAACAACCACCACTGGGCGAGCACCCCGTGCTCCCTGCTCGCCGACACTACCAGCATAGGCAGCACTCCCATCAACAACAACTCCCCCGCCCATCTAACAACGGCCGCGATGGCGCCCGCTTCGGGATGGCCCCCCCTGCACGATACCTAGAGCAAGTGGGACGCTATGGCTGCATTGGTCCAACTAAGTATCTTCCGCAGGCCATCCATTCCTTAGTCGGAGTGGACGGTAACATGGCACCGCCCTAGCCTGACGCCTACCTGAGCAGCGGGTCGATGCTGCAACTAGCGGATCAACAACTAGCGGGCTGCTTGGGGCTCTATGCCGAACTAGGCGCGGAAGACTGAGAAGCCGCGCAGCCGGTGATAGTAGACATGCGGGGCAGCCGAAGGCTGCAGCGGAAGGAGGCGGGGATGGAAACCAAAGAGGAAGGCCGGTAGCCGGAGCTGTAATACACATATGTGTCCCTACTATATGGTTAGAGATGGCATGCCCTAAGAACAACTCGGTTCGGGCGGCGGAGAGCAGCGAATTAGCATGTTGTAACTCAATGTAAATTTAAATTTCCGAACCTTGTACATTCCATGCTTGATCCAACACTCGACCCACACAAGTCGCATGGCTTCTAGCCGGGATATTGCAGGGGCCGGGGCTGGCTTCCGGCGCCGCTGCCCTCGGGCCCTCATTATAGTGGATCTGCAGCGAACCACGGGAGTGGTAATTTATCTACTCATGCAGTTGGTCGTTGAAGCTCGGGGGGTCCCGGCATGGATCACCCGCAGCTGCTAGTACTCCACGGGGTGGCATTCGAGCTGCGACCATGTGTTGTCCGCTACACGGTCGAACTTGGTGTTGCGCATCCTGACGAGGTACGAGTAGACGACGACTTCCCATGGGAGCTCGATGCCCGGCTGTCCGTAGCCCGACTCGAGCGCGGTCCTAGCCCCGAAGAGCATGCACACCCGGACCATGACCCGCGCCATGCCGTCGAGCATGGCCCGACCCAACGCCGTGTCTTGGTCGAACCTCTGTCCTCGTCCACTACCACGTGGATCGGACACCAGTGGTTCTCGGACATGGAGCGCCAATAGACGCCCAACCGGTGCCTCTGGATACCCATGAGCCAATCCGTGACGCTCCAGAAGTCCCGCCGTAGCCCATTAGCTCGGGGAAGGCCTTGCCCTTTGTCGTTGCCTTTGTCGGTGTAGGCTCTCGCCATGTAGCCCACCGCAGTATAGTACATAGGGTGAATGCAATGATGGGGGCGAGCTCGGGGGGGCGTCCGGCCGCGTCAGTGCTGGCCTTGGTGTCCATGAACTCGATGGCGTAACTTGGCGCGGTGACGTGACGCTCCGTTCTTGAAGCGCTTGTCGTCGAGCATGGAGGCGGGCGCACCTTCACATTCAACATGACGCACGCCCGACGCGTCGTTCCTCGGGGTCGGCATCTCGCTCAGGCCGTGCTTCGCGCGAGCGGGAGAATTGTGCCCGGCGCGGGGCGGAGGGGGGGGGGGGGGGGGGCGGAGGCGCGCTTGCCCGCGGCGACGGCTGCTAGCTGGGCCTCCACCTGGTCTAAGTGCTCGGCCATGCCATTATTGAGCATCTCTAGGGCGGCTTTCATGGCATCGCCCGGAGCATTTATATTGCGAGGTCTCGGGGAAGCCATGTGGCGGCGGCATGTGACCCGGATTCTTATACAAATACTCGTGGACCGGCGGAATCATCGCGTACCTTGCTTGGTGTTCACCGTCGGGTGGTTGTCGTCGTCGTCGAGCGAGTAGCCAAGTAGGAGCAAGCGACCAGCCTCCACGCCATTGATGGCACGCCGGACATAGGTAGGTGGTGTCGTCGTTGATGTAGATCGCCGCGTTGAGGGACACGACGAAGTTCCGAACTGCGCTTGCTACGCGGTGCGCAAATTTGATTACATCGCTCGAGTCATCGTCGCGGGGCATGTGGTGGTCCATATTGTGCGAGCACACAAGACAGACTCCGAGTGGGCGATATAGCCGGTCTTGCCGTTCTCGTCCCTCACGGTGACAAAGGAGCACGTAATATGATGCTTGCCAGAGCTCGGGAGGCCGGGCCGCGGTGCGTGGGGGCACCGTTTACCGTCCTCTAGCGGTGCAACACGCTTTCCGTCGCGTGCACGCTCAGAGGCACGAGTCTACCGCCATGGCACTCATCCTCCCCGAGTGGATGGACGCATCCTACAAGAAAGCTCATCTAATCAACCAACCCTACATGCAGAAACTGTGCGAGCTCCCCGCGGACCTCACCAAATTCCGGTCTCCAAACCAACACACCCATACAACCCCGAAGAAGGACCTCGGCACCAAATGGCCGGTGGGAGTGTACTTGGTGGCTTTCGCCCCCTACCTCGCAGGCGTCAACGCAGCGGAAGCTTCGACCAAGATGTCGGCTGCCCTCAGGGTCTTGTACCCCGGCCGCACGGCCATGGAAACTTCTTCTTGTCCGAAATTGATAGCATGGACTCCGCGAAGACCATGCTGCCTCACCCGGTTCGCATCCCCAAGATTGTGAAGCCGACATGCTCCTCAAGTATCACCCGACCTGTGTGAAGTACAACGGATACCGCCCGGACGACATCTACTACTACACCAACACCAACCCCCACGATTCATCCACGACTTGTACTGTGATGATATGGATAATGATCGTAAAGGTTAGCTCGTTGTCCTCCCGACTGATTCGCCCTAGTTGTCTTGTGGCCGTGGACTGATGAAATTTGATCTTTGATGTAGGAAATTCAACTACATGGCAACAAAATTCCGTACATGAGAATCCAGAAAGACAACACCACACTTCCACCTTAACACCACTAACTCAACGACCAATAGGCTCGGACGCAGAAAGAGCCGCAACAACATGCCCCGGTCTTCCCAGACCGCCTCGCGACTGGCAGATACCACCCGCCGCACTGGAACTCCACCCGCTGACGTCACCAATCCCGTTCATACAATCCATGGAACGACGGCACGACCCGAGACGCTTTACATACACCGACGGCTCCCGTATCCACCGCGGCGGAGCGATGAGAATCGGCGCCGGGGTCTACACGCCGGGAAATAAACCAATCGCAATGGGGTGGACGCATACGACATTCGCCGCACCATCACCACAACTGAACCGGCCGCCATATCGGTGGCACTCGAGTTTGACCTTCCGAAGCACATCCTCTCAGATAGCGCAGTCTCCCTTCACCATGATGTACCGGCCGGTCACCTTACGACGTCACGCTCACAAGATACTACTCAAACATATAGTACGACAACTCCGCCGGCGAAGTAGCCAACGGGACAAGTAATCCCACCTTACACTATCATACCCGTAGGCGCAACTCCCGAACTTGCCGATGACGTGTGGCTGAACCCATGCGCCAAGGCGCGCCGACCACCACTCACACCCCCCACAACTTGAAAGCCGCCCTTCGGAAACACACCAACGCTACATACAGTAGGCTGCGACGCCTCCGACGAAACCCTACACTCCCACCTCATAGGCCAGGCGTTGGCCACAGGTGTATGTAATGCTGGACCTCGTCACCCCCTCGGACATAATCACCACCTCGGAAAGATCCAAGCACATGCTGGAATTCACGTTAGGAACACACTCAACCGAATGAGACGCAAAAGTCTGCCGTCCTGCTTCACATGCGGGAAAGGCGGACAACTACTCAGCAACGGCCACATGGCATGCAATTGCCCCTCCGTGGCCGGCCTTAAGACAGACCGACACAACAACACGCCGAAACTCCTCCTCAACGAGCACTGGAAGCCATGGACGGCGGTCACTGGCACGTACTATCCACGGACGCGGGCAACAAACCTGTGGCTGACTTGATTCTCCTCCCCCAACAGAGACACCACGATCTCCGACCTAACCGATAGAATCACACACACACACCGCCCCCGTGCATCAACATCCCTGATCGCCTAGCGGACACCCAAGAAGAGGGGCAACCGAAGGTCCCCGCGCCACCCAAGCAAGCACCCACCCTGCTCCCCACGACCATGCTACCCCTTCACCTCCGCCCTAAACACTGCAGGCCGGACGCAGTATGCATCGTCGGATTCGAATGGGACCCGACCACCGAAACCATATCTCCCAGCACCGATCGCAGACCAATCCAAAAAATACATTTAATCGATTTCACATATTGTATTGATCTGAATCATGCCACTTTAACCGCTATCATCCGCGAAAATGCCAACACATGGTGAGCGCCCCTACGTCAGCAAGGCTGGCGGTTTCCGATTGAAATCATCCCCGTCACCCTCAACTGTAGACCCTCACCATGCACAAACTCACACTAGAAGCCATCCATAGCCTCACGGTCCTCCATCCGCCCCAAGAAGCAACCCCCAGATAACCCCTATCTCCGCCTCCCAGCACCGCTGCAATCCGCCTTTAAAGGAAAATCCAAAGACACTCAATCGGATGATTGGCTACATTATACTCTCCTCCGCATATTCCGACAGTCCCTCAAACCTGACTGCCATGTCCAATCCCAATACCTCCCACAAACCCCGCACGCACGCACAGCCACCGTTAACATACACGCTTCCGCAGACCACCGTACACGACACCCCCACCACGGCAGGCGGGGGGGCAATACCAAGCGGCATGGAAGGAGGAGGGGCGCGGGCTAAAAGGAGGAAGGCCGGAAGATGCATCCGTAATCCCTAGGGTCCCCACAACGGTTGGATAAAAGCATGTCCTAAAAGCAACTCGGCTTGGGCAGTGGAGAGCAGCAAGTCAGTATGTTGTAAATCAATTTTAATTTCAATTTCAAGTTTGCCGTCCTCTAGGCGGCATTGTAATGCGGAGATTTCCGACCGATAGCACACGGAAACAACCGATCGTACATACGGTATAGCGAGTATGCTCGGCTTTATACATATGCCGACCGGCGCCTCGCGGCGCCCAAGGTTGCGGGCCGGCTTAGCCGCCAACGACACATCCTCACCAAAGATGGATTGGTGGTTAGCGGCGACGTCGTTCGGCCAACGCCGTCATTTCAGTGGGGAGTGCCCTTCCGGCCCTTTCCCCTCTCAGCTCGCCGGCAAGGTCGGCATGCACACTTGAGCTGCATGTATGGCTCACTTGCATGCGATGACGTGTTGCCATAGAAATAGCCATGGAGTCAGGTGGCAAGGATTAGAGCGGGGAGCGAGGCAAGAGGCGAGACGGGAGTCTTGTCGTTGTACGAGCGATTAAAAACCAGAACAACCATCTTCTAAATTTTTCTTACTTAAATGAATTTTTTAGGCCGGTCGAGGCTCATGGCGCCCCGTACGCCCATTACCCCCTTGTATCACTGCTTGATCTTCACACACTTCACTTCTCGACGCCCGTACATGCTTGAGAGGCTGACGTCGGGACGTATCGGCATGTGCGTGGGAACACACATGCATGGCCTTTGTTGCCATGATGTGTACAACCCTGCCTCTCGGCTGTGTCGTCTTGCACCAACAGTCCGACTTGTGGTGTTGTCTCACCCAGTGCTGTCTAGCGTTAGCATGATTGGTTAAGTGTATGTTATGATTCCCGATGTTTACATGATATGTATGTATGTATATATACATCTGTGTGTATATACATACAGGTATGTAAATATGTATATTTACACACACGCGCCGTTGCTCCATGCCGCTCAATGGCGTGTTCGTCCGTGCGTACACTCGTTTTTTACTCCTTTTAGCGCTGATTTAGTTACTGGACTTTTGTATGCAACTCACACCAGTACAGGCCAGGCCAGGGTACACAGGGTACACGCGATTTTATAATTTCTTACCGGACCAGGATTTGAACTGCAGGGTACAGATAGTCGCTAGGGTTTGCATGATGATGTCGATTATGAGTGATGATGACGACGGCGGTCAACGTTCGGGTGCCTCCTGCCTCCAGCAAGCAGTACCGACTACCGTACGGGTAGTAGCAATCTGGTCTCCTCGTCCGCTGTCTCGAAGCACTGCATCAAGTTGCCCCGGGCCGGTATCGGTAGCTGATAAGCAGTTTACAGTGCAAGTGTCGGATTGCAAGGCAGGCCATCCGTCAGTCTCCCACCCTGCTGCCTGTTGGGCACGCGGCGGCGTACCCGGAGCTTCGCAGAGGCGTGTCGTGGGTTGCCTAGCGCCGAGAGCGGCAGAGGCAGGGCTCGCTTCTCCCTGCACTTAGACAGCACGGCGGCGCGGGTGGATAGGATGATTCGGAGCGTCAGCCGCCCGGCGGGGCTCCTCGTCGCGCTGCTGCTGGCGGTCGCCAGCCAGCCGTCCGCCGCGCGTTGGTACACTCCCTCCGCGGACACCCGGCACGCGAGCTACCACGTGCCCGCCACCTTCGAGCGCCTCACGGCGGACAACACCTGGATGTTCTACCACCACCACATCCCCAAGACGGCGGGCCGCTCCTTCTACAGGTAATAATCCTTCGGAAGACGGACCCGGCCGGGGTGATGCTGGCTGCGGTGCGGACGGTATGTATGACGCCCAGGCGGGCCACGTCAGAGCCGGAGCTCTCGTCTCGTCTCGTCTCGTCTCGTCCCGTCTCTCTCTCTCTCTCTCTCTCTCTCCAGCAGTGGCATTACCCCAGTAGTGAAAAGTTGGGGCCCTTCGATCCCCCGTGTACCCCCTATCGAATTGAGTTCATGACCAAGGTGCATGTCCCTGTATTGTCTCAGCGTTTTGCTGTCGGCGCACTGCTGCTGCCGCATGCCCCTCGCAGGTACTTTCGCAAGGAGGGGCACCCGGAGGGCATCAACATCTGCCTGCAGCGGAACCACCCCACCGACCCCGCCCCCCCGGGCGAGGAGTGCCAGCTGTACGGCGGGCACGAGAACTTTTGCCAGGAGCTGGTGGCGCAGCTCAAGGCGGAGGAGCACGCGCACCACGAGTACCGCACCTGCAACATGATGAGCTTCGAGTCCACCAACTTCACGTGGGACATCACGCAGCACCTGACCATGCCCCGGCTGAAGGTGATGACGCTGCTGCGGGAGCCCATCGCGCACTACGTGTCGCAGTTCATGCACGACCGGGCGTGGGGGCGCGTGGAGACGATGGACCAGTACCTCAACCAGCTCAACGAGCGCGGCTACAACACGCCCATCAACGGCAACCTGCTCCACCGCCGCCTGGGCGCGCACACCCTGGAGGCCGCCAAGGCGCTGCTGGTGGGCAACGTCTTCTTCTTCGGCTTCATGGACTACTGGCACGAGTCGCTGTGCCTGCTGTCCTACCAGCTCAACCTGTTTGACCGCACGCTGTGCAACCTCTGCGGCGACGAGGCGCTGGAGATGCCGGCGGAGGGGTTCACGCTGTCGCAGCGCTTCTTCATGGGCAGCAAGCGGACGGGCGTGAAGAAGGAGGACGCGCTGGAGAACGCGCAGCTGAGCGTGAACCAGCTCAAGGAGGTCCAGGCGATGAACGCGATGGACGTGCACCTGTACACCTGGGCGGTGGAGGTGTTCAAGGCGCGCGTGCGGCAGGTGGAGCAGGAGGAGGGCGTCGGCATCCTGTGCGAGTAGGCAGCCGCCCCTGACAGGATGCCGACAGGCTGCGATCGCCCAGCTGCTAGCGCCATGTGTTGTCAATAGCCACGGAGGCGAGCGTTTACCATCGGCGCGTCCGCACACCGCATCACATGAAACGTCGCTGGCGGCACACAGGCCCTCCCCCTCCCCTTGGCATACCGTCAGCAGGGCAAGTTGCGGCTCGTCTGTCTTGAGGCGGCGGTGGTGGAATGTCACCCGGATGCATTACCTCCACCCGCCCACCATGTGGACCTCCACCCATCATGTGGCCCTACCTCAGAAATGTACCTGGGTACGGCGGGGTGCTATGTTCGCGCGATGACCTTCTCACGGGGTTGCATGACCGCCTCCCCCCCCCCCCCCCCCCCTCCCGCTTCACCCACCGCCCCTGCGCCGCTCACACTGTCTCTCATTGCTTGTCGCGCAACGGATGCCGGCGGTCTACAATACCTATGAGAAACCTTGGGCAAAATTTTACTCTGGGGTTCTGGGCTGGGCGGCTCTGTCCTACCGGGTATACAGTACGCACTTTGGGCGGGCCGAAACCAAGCACTGTCTCGGAGGTGCGTCGGCACCCTACTGAACAGTTGAGGATACTAATGCGAGGATCAAAATGCCGCCCCGCCTTGACTGCCCGGCTCGCAGTCCACTGGTGTTGATCGACGATGTGCCTTGATGATGGGCGCCTTCGCAGCTACCCAACGCGCGCGCTAACGGAGCGGAAGGCCTATCAACAGGCCGGCACAGTCAGCGATGTATAGCATGGCCTTGAACATGGCCTACGCACCAACACACCTCATCCACGTGTGCACTATAACAGTAGAATTGGAGTGGAAGATAAAGAGAGTGGAGGGGGGGGGGGGGGGGGGGTAGAAAAACCTTGCGTGGAGGTGCAGGTGGTTCGAGGGCTTCACGGCATCAAGATTGGGCAAACAGCTAAGCCCTTCTCAAAGGTGAGAAAGTGCGGGTCGTCCCGCAGGCCCGGGTAAGCGTGACACGTCGGCGCGTGTTACTATCACGAGTCCGCTTGGCGGTGGGCACGGGGTCCCGTGGCAGCTCTGAGATTCGGCGTCTCTCTAGCTGCCGGGTACGGTACCCCGGCTCTAAGTGCGGTTACATGTATCGTACACCCGCAGTGACATTACGTATTGTCGTCGCGACACGCCTTGCTTTATTTCACATATGATAGTAAAGGGCTTTCCGTGACTGGATTGCTGCCTTGCTAAACGGACGTCGTAGAGACGTAGAGACGCTGCAAGGGTTTCACTGGTGCCAGTCTTGTCCCGGGGGCGAAAAAGAATGATAGTAAAGTTCGCCCCGGGACATGATCGGCCGAAGCCGCCCCAGCACTTGACCTCTTCCGCCAACTGCAGTCGCGAGTCTACTGGCATACAGGGTAGCCCGTATACCGTTGCCTCATTCGAACCCCGAAGGGCTCATGAATCAACCGGGTGAACCCACGACACGCTGGGACGATATTGTCGAAATACTTCGACCAGGAATCGATACCTGTACCTGGTATCGGTGTGAATTACAAAAAGGGCAGTTCCCCAGAATTAGAAAATCAACACAGCAAGCCGCCTAAAAGCGGCCCCCATCCCGCATAAGGCGGGATGGATGAGTGATGCGCACACGGTTCAGAGTCCGGACCACGCGAGCACGTGTGTGTGTGGGTGATCCTCGGACGTGCTGTGCAGCTTCAGCAACGGGATGGCAGACGAATCTGCGCCGTCTGATGAGGCAGCGAGCGCGCTCTCGAGCGGCCACCAAGCTCAGGACCCCGAGGAAATCTCTTTCGAGCAAGGCCTCCAGGTGAGCCCGGGTGATGCACCGAGTGCCCCGCGATGAGAGGGCACCCCGATCCGCAGCCAAGCATGCGATACCACGCACTGTGCGGTGCACCCCCTTGCTCACCTCACCCACTGTGCCGAAGACCATGCCCGTGTACTCCGACATATCCAGGATGTCTCGAAGAGGACCCTTCTGTCCGGGCTCTGTGTTGTGCCACGCCGCATCCCGCGCAGCCAACCCCCGTTGTATGTCGCCCAACAGGGAGCGCTCAAACCGATCCACAGCCGTGGCCCGGGGCACTGAAGTGTACTTGACCCCGTACCGCATAGTCTTGAACTCCAGCAGCGTGGACTTCAAGCTCCGGGGATCATAGCTCCCGGTCACGACGTTGAACGCCGGAAGGGAGAGCTCTGCGTCCGGCACTAGGTCCTTGAGTTCATCCCTGGGTACGGTGTTGCCGAGAGGCACTGCCTGCTGGAACAAGTCATCCACCTCCCGCCGTACCGCGATACCTAGGTCGTGAACATAGTGATCGCGGAAGGCATTTGCGATAGCGTCGTGCTGTGTGACCTGGTATCGGGACTTCTGGCGTACGAGACGACCGCTCAACCGAGCGGAGCGAGAGGGGATGTAGTCGCTAAGGATTTACCTTGTTCACATATGATATTGAAGGTTTTAGGTCCACCTCGCAGTCGCTGTAGAGGACCTTTCTGATTGTCCTTTTTTTTTGGTGATTTCCTGATATCGCCTTCTGCTGCTGGCTCATGTAATTCTCATATTTCTCATGATAATTCTCATGATATTCTCATAATTCGTCATATTAATTGAAGGTTTTAGGCAAAATTCGCCATAGTGGCGGGTGCCTATTTGCCGGCAGTTAAGTACGGGTATACTTCTACAGTAAGTACACAGTTGAGTAAGTGTATACATGAAGAGACTTCGGGGGTCGCCGGGCGAGCTTTCTTAAATTCCGGGGTAATATTGTGATATACCCGTCTAAATGGGGACTAAACCAACGCGTGCGTTTTCTTAGTTGTGAATTTCTTAGTGCCGCACGGGCACCCGCAACGTTTGAATTGCTATTCTACCAGGCACATCCCTGGAGGTGCGAGAATGAGAACCTGCACTACATGTCAGAGGTCCAGTGTGAAAGGAACAGTTCCGACTGCCTCTATCGGTGGCACGCAACCCCAATTTGGCGCGCATATGAAGAGACAACAAATCCAGCACCTGGAATCAAGTGGAACTCGCACCGGCGCCCACATCCCCCGGGACGGCCACAGAACTGCCTCGAATCTCTCACGTGTGCCAGGTCCCACCACCACCGGCGCGTCACTTCTCTCCATGCGGCAAGCACAGTTCTGCAACGGTGGGGCAATGGCAATGCCTGCACCTGGCTGGCGCTCAGAGCCTCCGCCCTCCGACAATGCACAGCATTTGATGGAGAGAGAGAAAGATGGCGATAAAGAGGGAGAGAGAGAGAGAGAGAGCTTGCACGGAGATGTAGATGTATTGGAGGGCATCCCAGCATTTAATGTCCGTCACATTGCAGCCCGCACGCGCTCTGCCGCGAGGGTTGGACTCATGCAAGAGGCTGCGTGGGGGCTTCACGCTCTCCTGGCATCGCTCGCTGACCACGTTGCATGACGGACGAGGGGGGGGGGGGGGGGGGGGGGGGTGGACATGTGGAAACCCAAAAGGTATTGGCCGGCCGTCGATAAATATTTAGTCACCATGTGCACCCCGTGACGGCCCATCAGCGCAGCTCGACTTGGGCGGCGGAGAGCAGGACGTCTGCATGTAAGTCAATTCCAACGTCACGATGCGCTGGACAGGAACATCATGCCGGCGTGCGCGGCCTGCGGAGGACAAAGACGCGAGCAGAAGTCAGCCGAGCCCGCGGACCGCAAACAATGGGAGTCACCCGGCGCACAGTACTACGGCCAGGGAGGCCGCGACACCGAATACCCTCGCACTAAGACGGCGGAACAGCATCATCCTGGACGGCGCGTCGGTACCGGCAGCACCCTTACGGTGTCAAACGCGCAATCTCCGCGCCGTAACAGCTCCAAATGCTTGCAAAGCCATGCGCCGCGGAAAGCGCCGGTTTCCCACTGGTTGTATCGGACCTCCGGAAGCTTACACTAGCGGCGGTATTTTCATCGATGACGGGGACACACAATCTGGGGAATCCCGGTTTCATCACCCTCCGCAGCTTCAAGTGACGACTTCCTCTCTATCGTGGGAATTACGCACAGTTGTGCTAACATCAATGAACTCAAACAGCGCCGAAATCAATGCAGCGTGCTGTTCACAACCCTACGCGACGCACCGCCGTTAATACATAAAGCAGACCCGCCAGTCTATCATGATGTAAGTGCTGCAATAAGATGGGAATAGAAATAGAATAGAGTATAACATAAAATGTCTTGCTAATTTGGGTTTTATTGAAAGAAAGTGACAGATACATATCAGTCGAGTTGCGAATCGATATCGGACAGCACAAATAAATTGTTTGAGATTGTATTGCCCATTTATTCCGGAAAGGTTATGTGCATTGTTTGAAATGGATCGCAATACAGGGATGCGGACCGATGCACACGATGAAATTACGTTATGGATTACTGCATACGCGTTATTTATAAGGAGCAAGCACGAGCGCATACATTGGGCTGTGATCATGTATTGTCACGCACACGGCCTGCAGCGATCAGGCAATTCTGGGGGGGGGGGGGGGGGGGGGGGGGGGGGGGAGAGACCGGCCGATACGTTTAATATATCGTCCTGGTGGTAGAAGTGCTCGAGGAACCAGGAGAGGGAGGGAGAGAGAGAAAGATCTAGGATGTAAGAGAGAACGACTGCATTTATCCGGACATGTATCAGAATATACCACGAATGAATCATGGATTATCCGGTTTGATGGCGTCAAGCCATCCCCCACTCTTGTGACCCGTGAGCCCGATTCAACAGCGCAGTGACGCCACGCCGCTCACCTCCATGCTTCGGATCTGGCCCGTGAGCGCCAGGAATCCCAGCAGCCAGAGCGCGCCAGCAACCAGCATGGACACCATTCCCGCGGAGGCGATGAACAACGCACGCAGCCGCCGCGAGGCGCAGCTGCTGCCGGCCTGAGTAGCCAGGAAGCCCTTGTCCCGGTCGAAGGGGCGGTGCTTGTGCGATTCAAACAGCCGCCGGCGCCAGATGTCGTCCCACGCGCCTGGGAACAGCCGCGCAGCGGAGCCACACACACACACACACACACACACACACACACACGGGGTAAGAGCGCGCTGGATTAGCAGTGCGGCGGGGGGGTGGGGTGGGGGGGGGCTCACCAAGGGCTGAGCGAGTCCAAAACGCTCCGAGGAAGAGCCCAAGGCCTGTCACGTCACGTGGCAGGAGAATGGCGCTGCTTTAAGCTGAACACCGGTGATCGGTCAGAAATGCGCCATTGGCATGATGAGTGTGAGGGTCGTGGAGATACAAACACGCATCACTTGTCACGGAGTTCCAGAGGTCCCGGTCACGGAATACATGCTTGTTTGACTTTGTGTGTGAAAGAGGGTGTGGTGTGTGGTGGGGGGGGGGGGGGGGGGGGTTGGAAGGGTGCCGGGCGGGTTGATGACAAGGCTGGTGAGATGTGGAAGGCCACCTCGTTGATTCATGCCCCTTCAGCTCCATGTAGGGCTAAATCCCCCCCCCCCCCACACACACACACACACACACACTTCCCCTGCGGGAGGCGCACCCAAGCACGCCAGAGCCAACGAGAGCCAAAGGAGCTGAGAGCGGCGGGACTGCAGCAGGCGCAAATTGATCTCCGCCCGCTCCGCCGCCGCGTTCCAAATGGCTTTCTGAGGGGACGACACACAGGCGCCGCCCTTCAGCACAGGGCGCAGGTACGGCAGCCGCACGGCGCCATGGGTGTGAGGCTCTCAGCCGCAGGGAGGGGGGGGGGGGGGGGGGGGGGGGGGGCACGTCCGTTGTTTTAATGTCTAGGGTAAATGGCTTTAGGGCTTGTAGGGTTAACACATTCTCAGGGTTTCAGGGTTCTGAAATTGACCTCGTGCGCCACTGCAGTCGTAGGTCTGGCATAGCCCGTAGACCATTACCTCATTCGAACCCCGAAGGGCTAATGCATCAACCGGGTAAACCCGGGACACGCCGGGCCGATAGTGCCGAAATACATCAGCCAGGAATCGAACCCGGGTCTCTCGCATACGAGACGACCGCTCTACCGAGCGGACAAGGGATGTAATATCGCCATATATTCCATATTATTATTGTTCCGTACCGCAAACGGTAGCGAGGCGGAAAACAACGAACCTGCCGCGACTCCGCCTTATTTATTGTAGAGTTGCATGAGCCACACAGCGAAAAGTCGGATGATAGTGAAAACAGCTATATTCAGTGATGGAAAATTCCGCTACCAATCCTTTAACCGGAGAGAGTAGCGCCACAGTGATATGAATAGCCCCATAGCGATAAGCTTCAGCAGGGCTCCCGACCGGGTAGTGTACCGCAGCACTTCAGTGAAATATTCGGCACATTATGTACTGCCCAGTGCACTGCAGCGGGACGGTCGCGATGATATCACACCGCCTCTGGTTACTTTGGCTCAGGCCCGTGATCATGCGTCTGCTCTGCAAGCCTTTGTTGCGTACAGTACCTTAGCGCACACAGGCGGCGGTAGCAGTGCGGATGGATGGGGTGCTTCATGCTGCGGAGTGCATGATGGTTATACATCTCGCTCGCAGCAGAGCAATCTTCACCAACACTTTAGATCACTCGCCGTTGAGCAGACGGCCAAATAGTGATGACTTAGGTGGTTTGCAGCGCCCATGGCCCCAGAGGCTGTCCCATAGTGACACGCCATATTGCAACAACAGCTACATAGAGGGATTTTTCTCATGTGCCCCGATGTATCACTGTATGGCTCATGTAACTGGTATCCTTATTCCCTTGTATTCTGGAGAAAAACTCGATAACCGGTAGGGCCCGGGCCTGTACTCAGGGGCGGGGTGAGTGACGCTGCTGCGCTGTCCAATAAGAGAGGGGGGGGGGGGGAGGGGCATGACCTGGAGCAGCCTGGCGGGGACCTCCGGGTTGGCGGACGGCATGACCGCGCCGCCGTCGCCGCAGCGCTGCGGGCCTCCCCCGGAGTCCAGGTCCAGCGTGGCCACCACGCCGAGGTGGTCTGACACGGAGTGGCCGGCTGGTCCACGTCCCGGGCGGCATGACAGCAGGGGTGGGTGGGTGGTTGGGGGGGGGGGGGGCAGGCAAGATCGCAGTGTTGGAGATGTATGTAGGGAGACTGCAGGCTAGTACTGGGATAGTGGGGGATGAGGCCATCAGCGATCAAAGGCGGGCTGATGCACTGTACAGCCACCCCCTCATATCACCGCACGACTGTTTTCCTGGCGCATACTTCCTGTACCCCGTATCTACGCTTTGGGGAGTTGGCTACAGGTCCATACTACTGTTCTTGAGCCCCCCGGGGGAGGGGGGGGGGGGGGGGGGGCAAAGAGAGAAAACTAAATGTATGTATGTATACCGTGCAACGGCGAACATAGGACGGAAACTCCAACTAGATGGTGCAAAGTAACAATTCTGTTGCTTGTGACCCGCCAGCGCGAACAAACGGTGCGGAATACTGCTATACCCCTCGGGGCATCGGCCAAGTTAAACGTTTCCAGAGGGGAAGGGCGATTGACAGAATGTAGGGTGTTGGGTGTGTGCGCTTTTGAAACCCAACGCGAGTTCCCCCGAAAGTTGCCCGCGGCCGGGGTCCAGACTCCAGAGCGCCCCGTGCAAAATAATCTAATCAGATTGAAATTCTCGAATTGCCTTCTAGAAGACGGCCACACCGAATTTGCCGACTACCAATCTGTCAAGGCGGCAATATCTGGCCTCCCGACTAAATGGCGGTACCCGCATACCTCAGGGGATACCAAGGTGCCCCCCCCCCCCCCCCCCCCCCCCGCCCCTACCCGTCCCGCCCGCCTTTCTACACATTGTAGCCTTCCCGCTTTGCAATCAGCGGGCTGGAACCCAACGTAAGTGTGTTTTGCAGATGTACTGGTGCCGGCAGCATATAGCTTTTTCCAGCTCGCTCGCGCGCAGCCGTCAACAGTCCGAGTGGGGAATCACGGGCTGATCCACAGCGGGAAATCGGGAATGGCGGCGGTGGCCCTCGAGCAGTGACACGCGCCCGCTCAGACAGACGCGAGCAGCGGCGCAGCGGCAGGTTGGCAGCGGCGGGCGCCCACCCTCCGTGCGGTTGTCCACTAGCGCGGCGCCCAGCGGCTGCATGTTGCTCCAGACGTAGTCGATGCGGACAGGGCGGTTGGCGGGTGAGGACCTGGCAGGTCGCGGACGAAACCGCACGGCGCGCTTCAGTTCAACGGCAAACACTTCGTCCTCTGCATTTAAAACGCCGAGATATTCACATTCGGGCAGACTTTGAGGCAACCCTGAGCCACCCGCAGACGTTAGGCGGGAGGAGGGGGGGGGGGGGGGGGGGGGTTCTCTAGGACTGCGCTCGCTTGGTGACTGGACCCCTGAAAAAAAAAACCCATCAACAGTAAGCGAAAAACTTTTCTGACATTCATTTGGGGCTCATCACGTGTTGTTTTTCTATGAGGCCCAATCTGCCAAGTTTGTGATGGAGGCTGATCGAAACCTTACTCCGCCCCCTCCCCGCCCCCGGCCCCGAGATCGGCCTCACCATGTAGGACCCCATAGCAACCGCAGCTATGGTTTCGCAAATGTATTTTTGGTTTCCCCGCGTGGGGTTGGGAAAAAGCTGAAAATCGTTCAAATGCATATAAATGAACATGATGTAAATCAGGATCCACCATGAACCTATCGCAATGTGGCAAACAAATTCATCACTTTGGCGACCGCTTAATTCAATTGTGCGGTATCTATGCTCGTCCTTGCCATTATGTCATAGGAAACATGCTGCAAATTGTCATAGCCGTAACTGCCATTACAATTCATTACTGTACAGGTTGCACATATATGTACGTTTACCACATGTAGCGGGAAAAATGAACCATTGTAAACATGCATATGGCACATTGCGACAAGATGTGCCTTGGCTTAGGCAAGGGCGATTTATATCCTCAGCACAGGGAGCAGGGGGGGCAGCGCGCGGCCCGGTGGCGCACCAGCTGTTCCCGCGCGTGTTGCACGTGAAGCCGTCCAGCGACGGCTGCGTCTCCGCCCACGTGTCCCGCAGGCACGGCGCCAGCTGCCGCAGCGTGCCAATCTCCAGCGAGCCCGGCAGCGAGTTGAGGTCGCCGGCCACGACCACGCGCGCGCCGGGCGCGCTGGCAGCCCGTGCCGCGATCTGACCGAGCTGCACCAGGTTGGAGGTCCTGCGATGCAGCGGCAGGCGGGCGGGGAGGTGAGCACCCAAAGCGGCGTATATCCTGAACACCCTACGCCCCGAGTAGTAGTCGCTACTGTTGGTTTTGATCCCCGCGAAGTAAGGGATGCCCCCCCCCCCCCCCCCTTAAAGCTAGAAATCTGTCATATAATGCACCACTAGTACAGCACAGATTAACCAATTAGATGGTGCAAACAACTCGTTTGTGATGAAGAATAGCCCAAAGAAATGCCATGGGTATATAATACTGTGTCATTCAATACTTGGGGTTGCGGTCCCCATAATGCTGTTTTATTTCTCATCTCACGGCGTTGACAATATTCTGGTATGGTCTAATATATATTATATATATATATATGTATACATATATACATATGTATACACATATTATATATGTATAGATATATTATATATGTATACATATACATATATACGTACATATATACGTATATATTATATATGTATAGATATATACATATGTATACATATATTATATATGTATAGATATGTTATATATATACACATATACGTACATATATACGTATATATTATATATGTATACATGTACATATATACGTACATATATACGTATATACATATATAATTATACTGTATGTAATTTACAGTACATACATATATACATACACAATATGTACTGTAAATTGCATTGGTTCATATATCTACATATATGTTTTTATATACATTCTATACATATACGTATATGTTCTGATTCAACCCATGCATAGTATCATCTCCTCAACTATGCGCGAGGCCCGGGTGTGCTCCCGGTGCATCCGTAGGCCTCCAGCCCTAATTCAGTCGAATTCACTGCCGCACCACCGGAGCGGCTGTGAGGGTGCCTGCTCGCAATGGATGGCCATGGCGGCGCCAGCGCACACACACCTGATGCCGGCGTCGTCGTCGGTGGGCACACGGACGCCTGTGTCCACAACAGGGGAGCGGGGCTCCTCGGGCACGCGCTCCGGTGTCTGCACCACGCCCATCCCCAACCACATCCACGTACAAGGGGATAATCAGCGCAGGAGCACCCGTGCAAGAGCACCCCCCCTCCCTCCTATACTGTGTAACAATGAATTGGATTCACCGTCACCAGAGTAATGAAGTGTTTTCCACCATCCAGCTGGGATATCGCGCGCAATATTGGCGATGGACTAAAACGTATTCCAGGTACGCAAAGGGGGGTCAAAAACAGCAATACATCGCGAGCCCAAAGCTATGGTTGGTACGTCAGCGTGCTGCCCTTGCTGTGGAGGCGCCGCGCCGTCACCTGCTCCGCGCCCTCACTGCCATGGGCCGACCTCAGGAGCAGCGGCACGACCGAGCCCTTGTAGTTGGCGTGCGTGTGCGTCACGAGCAGGGTGACCTCCACGGGCAGGCGCCCAGGCTGCGGGACGGCCCCGCAAGACACCGTCAGCACGGTCAACCGCAGGGAGGGGATGGAGTCGGACAGGCATCTACCGCGCCGGCATCACACCCGGATGGCGCGGGCACATAAGGGCGTGATACCTGCGGGTCGCTGACTCTCAGCTTTGCTGAGCCCACACCCTTGGAGCCGAAGTAATCGCCTGCGCGCGAGGATGGAGTCATTGTAACACATGCGCATCTGCATCGAGTGAGCGCAGCGACTGAGGGCGGTGCGCACCTCCCAGAATCTTGGCGGGATCCCCCAGGACCTCGAAAGGATAAAACGACGTCTCTGTTATCGGATGCCGCGACAGCACCAGCAGGCCTGCGCAAGGGGGGGGGGGGGGGGGGGGGGGCAATGTGCGCATTGCGGGGACAGCGCTCCCTCTAAATTAATGTGACAATATCCATGACGGGCATCGACATGCGGCAGGGTGCGCCCACGTGCGTGCTGACCTCAGGTGAGGGATGCCACCCACATGACTCGCCAAGGGCACGAATCTTTTCTTACTTTTTACCCTCTTCCCCATTCCCACAAGGCTTGCTACTGCGTCTCGTGTAATGTCATTTCTTGCGCGCGTGCGCCCTCCCTCCCTCCCTACCTCTGAGATGTGGCAACGTAGCAACCTCACGGTGAAAAGGCATTGGCGGTTGGCGAGCTGAACCCCCCCCCCCCCCCCCCCCCTTCCCCCAGGCCTGCTAACAGCCCGTTGCGTGGCGGGTTGTCTCCGTCGCAGGGCAGGCTGACGAGCACACAGGGCGCGCTGCCCGGCAGGGCGGAGACACATACCTGGGCCGAACAGGCCGCTTTCAAACAGGTGCGAGTGCCGCAGGTGGCCGCCCGCTGCTGCCCTGGCTCTGAGGTACTCCGCGTCCGTGCGAACCCACACCTCCTGCAGGCGAGGCCGGAAAGGTGCGTGAGCCGCTGGGCCGAGGCGCAGGAGCAGCGCAGCGACGCTTCTATTAGCTAGCGACTATACCCCCTACGAACGCACAGACATGCTGGGTACCGATGACCGGCGGGGTGTCTCGGCCTTATTAAATATTGACGTGCTGGGTGGGCCCATACTCTTGGTATTGTATCTTATAATTTTTAAACAGGGACAGTGCAAATTGACTGTGTACCTGAGAGCTAAAGAAAAAAACGTGCACCTGTGTGCAATCGTTAGTGGCCAATATGGAGACCCACGCGCGGGACCCACGCAAGAGTTTCCTCGTCGCGAGACTTCCAGAAGCGGCAGCCCTGCCCTGCCCGGGGTGCTGGTACAGTAGTGCGACCGGAGGGTGCAGTAACAGAAGCTGCCAAGGCCCATACTCGCACCTGCAGGGCCACCACGTCGGCATTGCTGAACTCCAGCTGTCGGCCCAGCTCCACGACCCGTTCGGCGCGGCGCTTGGAGACGTGCAGTAGCCCCCAGATGTTGAGGGTGAGGACAACCAGGACCCTGGCCGCCATGGTGGGCGCCCGCGTCCGCGGAGTCCACGGCACGGTACTAGGCTGGCTCTGAGCAGGTTCGTCGTCCCGGCGCCTACTGGGGAAGTGGGGACAGTAGGGGCTAGCTGGCGAGCCGTTGGATGCGCACCGACTGGTGGCACCTTGCAGAAGGTGCAGATCACGCTTGAGGAATACGTCGACGAGAGCAGGCCCGCAGCGGGAGGCGGTGAGGCGCGACGGCCGCGCGCGGGTGATAAGTAAATTAGTAAATAAAACGGCCTCACATTGCCTTTTTTGTTGCACATGTATCGCACTCCCGAAATGCTTTGCTCCGCGGGTTGGGGCTTGCCCCAACTCGCATTACTCGAATGGGCCGACGCCCAAACGGGTAGGGCGGACCTTTCGTGGTCAGTGCCGGGTATTTTGATGGCCGCAGTTTTTAGACGGTGATCCAACAGTGTTGGACATTCCATCACTGGCCTTCAATTAGTCTTGCAGAATGCTTCGGCAATTTGCTTGATGACTATAACGGAGCGTCGCCTACCCAAGGCTTTCCGTAACTGGATTGCTGCATAAACGGCCGTGGTAGAGACGCTGCAAGGGTTTCACTGGTACCAGTCCTGTCCCGGGGGCGAAAAAACAAATACGTTTTTTGTTGTGTTGGAAATTATATCACTGACCTTGAATTAGTCTTGCAGAATGCTTCGGCAATTTGCTTATTGACTACAACAGATTATTGACTACAACAGAGCATCGCCTACCAAGGGCTTTCCTTAACTGAATCGCTGCCAAAACGGCCAAGCAAGGCCGCGACTGTCGAGGGTGTCGAGACATCGGCTTCTGCGCAAGGCCGCATCGAGGCGGGGCGTCGTAAGGCGGAAGACGAGACAATGAAGCATCTCATCCATGAGCATCTCTCAAGCTTCTTCGCTGCCCCATAGACTCCTATGCCGCCGGCTACCGCGTGCGAAGACGAGGACGCCATTACGGGCGGGAACGAGCCCCGCGCCGGTGGTCATGACCAAAATGTCCGTGCGCCCTTCGCCCCCTCGAGCGAGCCCCTCTACCTAGATGGGAAAACCGCCCTCGCTACTGCTCTTCCCGGTTTTGAGAACGGGATGCCGCCCGACAGTCCGCGACGCCCATGGCCCTTCCCCATCGCCCTCGACCGCGTGCTCGAGTACCTGCTTCGGAACCCTCGTCTTCAGCCGGCGGCGGATGAGTACTAACACGCCGCATGCTAAGGGGCCTTCATCGCAAGCTCGGCCGTCGAGTTGCGCAAGTTGTTGGGTGCGGCGTGCGTAACCGATGGGATTACGTCGGCCTGCTTCGGACAACATCTCGAGGCCGACGTCCGCAGCGTGGAGACGACCATCGACGATGATCATCGGTTCCGCTTAGCCTACCTCCAAGGCGAAGGAAATGACAAATGGGACTCGCAAATGCACCACTGCGACACCTTCGCCCTCGACCTCGTGCGGGAGCGCTACCCCCGTCCCATCACCGAGAACTGGGGGTCGCCTGAGTTCACCGAGTTCTTGGATCTCAACAAAGATCGCGTATACGACGCGAACATCGCAAGCACAGCGAAGACGAGAGCCTTGTGTGCTGTCCTCTCCTCATGTCCTCCCGTGGTGGCGGTGCCTCCCGACGCATCGACCGTGACCGGGACGGCGGAGGCAGTAACCGCGACAACTTCAAGAACGCGAGTCCGGGGCGCGAGGCGGCGGCGCCACGAGCCACCTTCACCAAAGACGTCACCAAGGACTATCGTAAGGGCAAGGCCAAGGTGAGCCCCCGCAGCCGACAAGGCCGAGTGATGGGATACTCCGCCATGCCGACCTCATGCAGCAGCGTTTCGAGGACACGCCTCCGGGCACGCCTTGAAAGCAACGCTGCCATGAAGTCGTCGGCATGAGCGGGACTCACACCACTGACCTCCATGTCATCACCGGGTCATCGTCCTTCCCCTACCATCGCTGGGCCCCCCCCCCCCCCCCCCCCACCTCCCTCCCCCCTGGGGCTGTGTTCTGCCCTTCCACATCACGAGTCGGCACCGACTCCCCATTTCTGGCACGCCCGTCCAGACCCATCGCGCTAACCCTCTTTACTCGTCGCTCTCGCAGCGGCATCTCACGGGCGGCCCGGCGGGCCAATAAGTACTGCTCGCGCGACGCCGGTTACGAGATAAACGGCTAAAGCACCCTGCCTTTATGGCATCACCTTGGTGCTGCACTTGGTCCCGTCGTTACCGCCGCCATGCAAGTGCCGCCGTCGAATATGGAAGCGGCGTACGGCGCGTTTCGGCGAGTCCACCGCACCACGAAGACGCCTATTTACGTCATCACCAACGCCGAGGCGAAGCCCCCCTAGAGCGGGCTCATGCGAGGCATCATCGAAGCCCTCTACGGCACGGACGACTGCTGAGACGCGGCCAAGGTGCTCGACCTCCTTATTGCATCACTCATGGCCACGACATGCTCGAACTAAGAAGGGAAGATTTGCCTCTTTGTCGAGTTTTGCATCGGCGAGGAAGGCATCTCCCCCTTGGAGTGCACCAAGTCTACATGCGTCCCCTACCTCGCATGCTACCTCGCAAGCCGCGCGCGGCACCATCGGCGCCCGCTCTTTGCAACCCTACCTCTCAGCCAACAACACTTTTCAGCGTCACACCGGTCAGGATGACGTCCCGGCCCAACCATCGTCGACATGAAGCGCGCGCTTCGAATCCGCCAGCTCAAGACCAGCGAGGAGCTTCGGCGCGCCCGTCTGCCTTGCGACGCCATCATCGACATTCTCGACGACCTTGCTACCCTTCCCACGACCATCACCGACTATGACAACATCCTTCGCGACGGCGCAGCGGTGTGCTCGAAGTTTATGTTATACTCCCGTGGCGAGTCCAACGCCTCCTGCCGACTCCGTGACATGGTGGTCGACGCCCACAACAACACCCTCGTCAACCGCGAGAAGGGGGGACCATTGGAGGCGTCGGGACGGGTTCAAGCCCCTACTTCAAATTCCCTGCCTCCTCCGTGCCCACTTGAACAGCCCTTCTACGCAGCTTCATCACCTACCGCGACCGACGCGGCGTTCCGGGCGACCCCTTCCGCCAAGCAAGCTGACCGATTATGGGCGCTCACCGGCGACAAGGCTACCCCGCCCCTTCCGTGGAACGCTGCCTCCACCTCGGCGATTGCCCCTAGAGGGCCGGAATGGCGCCACTCATGCGCATGTGTCTTGAGAGAGCCCGTCGCTCCCGCTCTGACCATATATATGTTGTTGTGGCCGCAGTCGACAACGCCCATGCGTTGGCGTCTACCAATGCACCATCGTCAACTCGATATTTTAGTCGTAAAATATCCGATCACGCGGGGCCGCTCGTCGGGCGCAGCCCACCCACTTGACGCACCAGGTGCCAGGTGTTGACCTAACGTTTGTCACGATGGGATTTTGCGCAACGCCAGTTGTCGATGGTGCAGCAGCGGCAACCGCATCGCCACATCGCATCCAAGTTCTTCGTGCTACTGCTAGACTACATCGGCTTGCCTCCCGCAGATTCCGCCCGCTACATGACCTAGCCGTCGGGGGCAGCTCACTGGACGCGCCGAGCATCTCGTGGTGACCGTCACGGTTTCTTGCGGTAAGATTTTACGCAACGGCGGTTGTCACTAGAAAAGCAGCGACAGCCGCCTCGCCGCATTCCCTTCTCGTGTTGACGCTGCTGGTCGCCGTCGATTGTCCTTCCGCACCGGAGCCATCCGCTACCCCGCCCGCTACGAGGCTACCCGTATCACCCCCGGCCCCCCGTTCGTTTGTTTCTCGCATGTGTGCCGTCTTTTCCGCTAATTGGCTACACCCTTGCGTGGCGGTCGGCAACTTGTACAACGGCACCGTTTACGTACTGAAGCTTGGGCGGGCTTTAACCTACAATTGCCCCATACCGATGTCGTTCGTGTTCGGAACACGCCCGGCGGCGCTCTGAGATGAGGCTGCGGGTGCATCACCCGTGGTCCAGACGACCGCGCCTTCCAGTGCATCTTGGACGGCCGGCCTCCCAAGCCGTCTTCACCACCAGATTACTCGCCCGGCCGTATGTCACGGGGCAAGATTGTCCCCTCCCCGTCGTGATGCGCCGCCTATGGCCCTTAATTTTCCTACGCATGGTTATTTGATGCCGTACAAGCGTTTCCGGTGCTTATACCAGTCCCGCGGTGTAACGCCGCGCCGCGCACGGCTGCAATGCGCGCCACACCGCCGTGCAGAATCGGCACCACCTTCTGTTCACCCTCAACACAATCTACACAATCTATGGATGCCCTCGCCCCGTCTTATTGCGCTTCGTGTGCCTTCCGCAACCTCGCCCGGCACGCATGCATGTAGTATACATGCATCACGCTCCTCTGACGCTCCGCGGACCATGTGTGCTTGGCAAATCCAGACTCATTACCGTTTGAAATGATCTAAACTGGCTTATGGGCTTTTCTCAACATCCTAATTGCCTTGGCGCTTCCCTTATAGTTTGGTGGTTCCATTCGGTTCTATTACCCGTACCGCCATGGCTATGTACAAGTTGTCCCGCAGCCCGTGACGCTCCGCTTTCGGCCGGGAAGCTACTTAGGGCAGCCACCAACACTCGCCTGGCCACTTTCCACCTCGTTCGGTGCCTTCGGCAGCGCTCTCTTGTCCCCGTTTCCGTGTTCCACACTCCCATCACCTCCGATTTGCCGGTTTGCGCACACTTTCGGTGTGCCTTCTAGCCGAAAAAGTGAACTCTTTCCGTGTAAATTTGCCTTCGCACTCTCTTTGGCAGAACTAGAGTCGTGACCGTTCGTAAAAAACGGAGCGTCGCCTACCCAGGCAGGGCAATCTTTCCGTACAGTAGTCGCTAGTGGTTTTTTTTTCCGCCCCCGGGACAGGACTGGCACCAGTGAAACCCTTGCAGCGTCTCTACCACGGCCGTTTAGGCAGCAATCCAGTTACGGAAAGCCCTGGGTAGGCGACGCTCCGTTATAGTCATCAAGCAAATTGCCGAAGCATTTCGCAAAACTAATTGGAGGCCAGTGACGGAATTTCCAACTCTGTTGGATCACCGTCTAAAACACTGCCATCAAAATACCCGGCACTGACCACGAAAGGTCCGCCCTACCCGTTTGGGCGTCGGCCCATTCGAGTAATGCGAGTTGGGGCAAGCCCCAACCCGCGGAGCAAAGCATTTCGGGAGTGCGATACATGTGCAACAAAAAAGGCAATGTGAGGGAGGGCCCGACGCCATAGCTGGAAAAATTTTCCCATTCCCAGTAAAATCCAGGGCGCCGTGAAGGGAGGGGGGGACCCCGCCCAAAATAACGCTAGTGGTATCGAGTGGATCGTGCCCAATCAACTAGTCGCTAGGTTTTTTACATCAGGGCTTTACACTGTGATATTCAGATGTGACATACGGGTGACGAAGCACTACTACTAGCGACTATTATTTATCCGTGAAGGCTGCTGCTGGTGGCGGCACGTCCATCCAGTTACGTGCGAGTACATCCGGCGTTATTGCCGGCGGGCGATAAATCCTTTTTGTCATCATTCTGGTAGTCGTACCAGCCCGGTGAAGTAGTGTTACATGGCACTGACGTATAAGGTACAAGGTTGTCCGTGTAGTACCGGGTAGTACGCGATATATTTATTAAGCCGGTACCGGGTATCAAGTACGAACCCGGGCGCGATGACGAGTCGTCCTGTGGATAACTACGACTATTAGTACATGGGAGCGCAAATCGCAGCCGTACGTATTTGGTAACACGGGGGAATTTTGTGTACATTATAGCTAGTACTGCTGAACGGGCCTGCCAGCCGTCCGATCAAAGGTCATCAGATGGGCGGTTTGGCTGCCATGTTTGCCAAAGAGTGCTCACGTTACATAAATATTCGCGAGGGGGAGGGCGGGGGCAGGCAGCAGTTTGCCGAAGAATGATTGAATTACAATATTCGCGACAGCTGCCGTCGGGGCATGTGGCGGGGGGCGGGGGGGGGGGGGGGGGGGGGGGAGGCGGGCGGGCGTGCCCCCCCCCCCCCCCCCCCCCCCCCGCGCGCCGCTCCCGCCGGGGGAGTGAGGGGAGGGGGGTAAGGGGGCGGGGGCTACTGCTTGTTCTTGTTCTTGCGTGCCCGGGGGACCCTCCGCTTCGACGATCTCGCTGCCTCCGCCTTCGCCTCCGCCTCCGCCTCCGCCTCCGACTCCGCCTCCGACTCCGCGACCGTCAGTTTCTTACCTCGGCGCTTCTTCACTGGCCTCTTCCGCTTCTTGTCATCCGTCAGTGTCTTCACCACCCCGGGAGGCTGTGCCGTCGACGACGCCGCCATGAGCTTCCTTACCTTGGCGTCGGGACGCCTCCTGTGCCGAGACGCCCACAACAAGCCACAATCGTTTCGCCTTTAAGCGGCTGAGGATGCGGCCTCCTCGGCCACCACGAGTTGCGCCGCTGGCACTGTGGAAGCCTTGGCGTTGAGGTGGGCCTTACGGCGCTCCCGGACGAACCTGCGCGCGGCGCAAGTTAGCCACGAGTGGGTGCGTGCTAATGTGGAGGGTGGAGTGTTTTGTTGCGCGCCCACCTTGTCACGCGTTTCCTCATGTCTTTCTCGTCCTCCTCGATGCCGGCGGCGCGGACACGCGAGACAACAAGGCTCGCCGCCCACTTTTGCCCGGGGGGCGAGGTCTGCCACGGCGCTGTGAGCGGTGAAGGGGGGGGGGGGGGGGGGGCGGCCGAGGTGGAGAAACTAACACCCAGTCGACGACCGCCTTCCGCAGCAGTCAACGACACATCGGAGGCGAGGAGCAGCGCGCCACTACTATTTACATGCACGTATTGTCAAGAGCTAGTCGGTGCGGCATTGTGTCGGTGTAATTTCGCAATGTTTATTGTTGAAGTAGCACGGCGTAATGAATACGCGGTTTCACCGAGTGAATCCGGGATAATATGTGCGGTAGGGCGCGCATATATGTGCGCTACGAATGTGCGCGCGCAGCGTTGTGCGGCGGTGTGCGGCGGTGTGCGGCGGTGTGCACCGATGTTAATATAGTGTGAATATTATATCGGCCGTAGACGATCGGGTCTGGCAGCACCGCCCGTGCTTGTAAATAAGCGACAATGGATCACGTCATGCTCCGGTTGTACTCCTACACTTCCTCCACTTTGGCGGGTGGGGGGGGGGGGGGGGTCCTGTCCTTATTACTTGCATCGGTGGACGTGCTGGATATGGAGGTCACCGGGCACATCGCGTGGTTTCGGAGTTCATTCGCGCCTCCTCGTCTTGTTTGCAATCGTCGCCCTAATCGCCCTAATCGTCGCCCTGGACTGATGCCGAGCGATGTGAAACCATCGAAGATCGAGAAGCTATCGACTACGAATATCGACGAGCTACGGAACTGGTTTCGTCATGCACGGGGTTACCTGAAATATCACAATGCAGGGCGAGTAGCGGGACGCTGTGCCCCCCCCCCCCCCCCCCCCCCGGTTTATGTAAACAAATATCTAGCCGTGCATGCGCCGCAATCGGTACCCAATGAGCGGGTTATGTGACAGTGGTTTCGGAGCAGTGCAAGCATTCCGTGCGTGTGCACAAGCACGTACGACTGGGAATGAGGCGGGGGTTGCGGATGGAGTGCATTGGCGGTGCATAGAATAGCGTGTTCCTGGGGTTTTGGCTGCATCGGACGCCGTATTCCCACCCATCCGGCACGGAATGTCCGGTTTTCACACATTTGTGTGTTAATATAGTGTGAATATTACGCGTCTTTTACGCCGGGTGGATGGGCATCCGGCGTCCGATGCACCCCAATTATTTGCAGCACGCTAGTCAGTGCACCGCCAGTGCACTCCGCAAGCCCCGCCTCCATCCGCGTCGGAACCGATAGTAAGTGTTGTTGTGTGTGCACATCGTGACAACATTACACGGTGGCAATTGCAATTAGCGGTGGGTAATGTGAAGGCGTTTTCGAAATCGACAGAGAATGAGACGGTGCTGGCGGAGTGCATTGGCGGTGCATAGAATAGCGTGTTGCTGGGGTTTTTGCTGCATCGGACGCCGTATTCCCACCCATCCGGCACGGAATGTCCGGTTTTCACACATTTGTGTGTTAATATATAGTGTGAATATTGCGCGTCTTTTACGCCGGGTGGATGGGCATCCGGCGTCCGATGCACCCCAATTATTGGCAGCACGCTACTCTACGCACCCCTAATGCACTCCGCAAGCCCCGCCTCCATCCGCGTCGGAACCGATAGTAAGTGTTGTTGTGTGCGCACATCGTGACAACATTACACGGTGGCAATTGCAATTAGCGGTGGATAATGTGAAGGCGTTTTCGAAATCGACAGAGAATGAGGCGGTGCTGGCGGAGTGCATTGGCGGTGCATAGAATAGCGTGTTGCTGGGGTTTTGGCTGCGTCGGACGCCGTATTCCCACCCATCCGGCACGGAATGTCCGGTTTTCACATATTTGCGTGTGAATATAGTGTGAATATTACGCGTCTTTTACGCCGGGTGGATGGGCATCCGGCGTCCGATGCACCCCGAATCTCACCAACACGCTACTACTCTACGAACCCCCAATGCACTCCGATAGCCCCGCCTCTATCCGCGCAAGTCCTACGTTCCATTGTATGTATATACAGACGTACATGTACTGCTCCGAAACCAGCCCAAACTTAATGAGTGCACAAGTGTAAATGGGGGGGGGGGGGGGGGGGGATGTGGCGGCGGGGCATCCACTCACACATACCCCGGCGATGCATGGCAGATATTACATGCCGTGGCGGGTCGGCGGGCCGACCCGGCGGGGGGTGGGGGGGGGGGGGGGGGGGGGGGGGGGGGTCTATTCAACTACGCGTGCGACAGTGTCGTTTCGTGGAGCAGTATATGTGCCCGGCCTCATTTATACCGCCCCCTACCTGCGCTGCATGGTCCACCCCTACGAATTACTTAGCACAAACCGCCATTACTTAATAGGAACCTAGCACAGCCAGGCTTATATGCCCGCTTTGCCGATCAACTTCTACGCACTTTCCGTCCCTCAACCGCCGGACATGGGGGTTAAGCCGCCAGCCTCGGCAGTTGCTTAGCCAGACTTGGCATCCCGTACCGTGTCCATGGCTTCGCAGCTCTGCCGCCGGCACACGCCGAGTCCGGCGCTTGCTGCCGCGGGGTTGCGCACGCATGCACGCACGGTAATACGCCGCCGACGCCGCCACGCTTACTTCCACCACCTTCGCCAACCGCAGCTTCGCACGCCGTTCCGCCGACATACGAAACGCACGAATCCCCCCCCCCCCCCCCGCGTCATGTATAATATATTCGAGGCGACTATGCGGGGCGCAGCACACGCCGCGGCGTGGGTCGGCGGAGCGGCATGCGGCGGGAGCCCTAATGGCCGGGCAGTATCGACACCCACACAGGCACCGCCGCTCACCTCCGACGCGGATGAACCGCCTCCCAAAGGAAACATGCCGGTTGGTGGTAAGCCCAGCAGGCGTGGGGTGCCGGCGCCGGTACTGGTGCGACGGAGCTGTCGCGTCAGGAACCGCACCGCATGTGGAGCAACACATGGCGGTGCCGGCCCCACCTATGTCTAGGGCCACCTCCTCACAACACCCCGCCACGACGGCGTCGGCCACCGCCGACGGCGCCGTTGCGGGGGGGGGGACGCCCAGACAGGCGACGATGATGCGCCTGCTGCGCCGCGTCATGAGGCGGAGGAGGCCGTGGTCGAGGCGACTGATCGGGCTGAGGGGGTTGTTGAGGCGAGCGAGGCTGCGCTCGCGCCACCCGCCCCGCAGCCACCTGCGGGACATGCCGACTTGCTCGTCGCCATGTTGACCGGAGCACTACGAGCAGTGGCGGGAGGCGGCCACATGCACTATCATGTGCGTGTCCTTGGCGGACGCCCGTCATGCGTGGACTGCGGCCAACGGACGGACTGGGAGTGGTGCTGCGACGGCACCCCGGCTTTCTGCGGCCCCAAGTACCCATGCATGGCGACCCATCAGCGGGCAGTCCCCTGCTCGACCACGGCCACGGTGAGGGCGGAGTTCCGCCATGTCAGGGACGCGTTCCACGACGCGACTCGCGCCGCCGTGTGTGAGGCTTCCGAGAAGGCACGCGCGGCTGGTAGGGTGCGCAGGGTGAGGCGGCGGACGGCCCAGGAGATCAAGGAGAGCGAGACATGCCGTCAGTGAGGTCGGGCGCAATGTCATTGGGTGGAGCACACGGACGTGTAACACTTGCACTTTGCGCGTACTGCTGGGTGACATCCAGGCGGTGTCACACTATGCAACCGGAATGGCTGCGTTGCTATTGCAAACGATGCTACGCCTCACTCGGTAGCAACCGCTGCCCCGCCCATCCCACCCGCGTTGGCGCCGCGCTGCCCCGGCCGCCGCGCCTTGGCGCCGCGCTGCCCCGGCCGCCGCGCCTTGGCGCCGCCTGCCCCGGCCGCCGCGCCTTGGCGCCGCGCTGCCCCGGCCGCCGCGCCTTGGCGCCGCGCTGGGTATCGAGTCCTCCCCTTCCTGGTGAGCGCGTCCACCTGCGCCTTGCGCTCGGGGCCGTCCTCCTCCGTCACCACATTCTGCAACCCCCACCGCGGGACGAACCACGCAGCTCCTTGCAGGCGCTTGTACATGTGCCCAAGCACCGCCAGTCGCGACACCGAACGCACCACCGCTGGGGACGCGAGCTCCTTCTCGGTCATGATCGCCTTCACCCGGGCCTCCTCGAACAACGGACCGGCGTTAAGAATGGAAAACGTTTCCATGTGGTGCAAGCAGTCCTCCATGACCCAGCCGGACTGCACCGTCACCTTGCCTGACCATGCAGTCATGGAGGGGAATGCCGTCACGCCCACGCCCACGCCCACGCCCGGGGGGGGGGGGGGGGTGGGGGGGGGGGGGGGGGGGGGGGGAGGGGGGTTACCTTTCGACTTCTTGGACACCGCAAACGAAGGGCGCAACCCGCGTCCAAAGTTGCTGGGTATCGGGACTAAAGCCTGGCGCCGGTCTTCCTGCTTCATAGCTTGGAATCCAATGTGGCCCTGCACGGTGACAAATTTCCTCCAGAAGTCCCTTTCCAAGCCAAGAAAAAACAGGTGGAACGGCGCGAGGGGGAAGAGGTTGACCATGGTGACATAGCCCAGGACCACATGCACATGGCACACGCCATGGCAGCCAGTGTTCTGCTTGGCCTCCGCCAGCCGGGTTGTGTTGAACGCACGCCGGGCAAGGTGCGGGATTCACTGGACAAGTCATCGCCTTCATGGACGGTTACCAAGCGAGCCTCCCCGTCCGCATCCACATGGGGGTGCTCCTGGGCAGCCGCCATAGCCTCCACAACCTGCCACGCCGACCGGGCGGGTGCGTGTGATTCCATACAACCGCAGTTGAGTGGTGCCACCAGCACGCAGGCCGGGCCCACTCACCTCTGAACGCAGAAGGTCCACAATGTCACCGTCCTCGAAAACAGCGCGCCACTGGGTCGCCCCGCAGTAGTCCTCCAACACCCACTCGGTAACGACGCCGGTTATCACGCCGTAGTGCCATAATCCCCGGAACTTATTGGCGATGACCTTCATGTAGAAGTCACCGGGATCGCCTTTCCGTATCACGCCCTCATCGGCAGCTTCCACGTCCGCCAGCGACCACGCAGGCGCGTCGATGTCCATACCGTCTTCGCCAACGGGGTCCTCGCCCACACCCATCACATCGTCCTCCGAGACCGGCGCCGGCGGGCCGTTTCCGACGGCTGCAGCTACTCATGCTGCCGCCCCTGCCGCTGCTGCTGCTGCTGCCGCCATGCTGCTGCTGCTTGTAATAAGGCGGCCTTGCGGTGCAAATTAGCCGCACGCTTCAAAGAGTGGCTACAGTTCGGGTATTTCCGGAAGTGCCGCTCTCGCGCCGTCCTTTCACTACTGCCCGTCACGATGCCGTGGCAGTGCTTGCATGTGTACACGCCATTCTTCGACACACTCGATAGCCATCCCTCTCCCGGCATTCCTGCTGCCGCGCGCGCGCGCGGGGGGGGGGGGGGGGGGTTGAGAGTTGGGGTGGATGTAGCCCACCACCGGCAGGGAGCACAAATGCGAGTGCGCGGCTGTCCGCGCTTGGATCAGCGGTGAGCGGCGGTGACCGTGAGGCGACCCCGTACTTCATGCGCGTGCTGGGGCGTTACACAAGCATCAGCAGTTAGGGCGGCTGCATTAAAACGCGCACCTACGAACACCACCTACCGCCTACCACCTACCGTACCACCTACATCCGCCCACACCGCCCGTCGTGCCGCACATCGCCGCACACCGCGGGGTCAGCGATGTGCAACGAGTACGTGCAGCCGCCTGTACTTAGCCCGGGTACTCCGCGTCGGCGCGCGACAGGCGAGCCCGCGCGGGCATATCAATTTGATGAAATTATCGAAACGAGAAATTCATATAATACTTTACAGGTCGCGCGCGATAGTCGTCGCTACTCGGTATGAAATCCACGTCCCTCGTCCCGTATCGTCCCCGTATGTCGTCGTTCGTCACCAGTAGGGCACACTTGCGTCACATTTGAATCTCACAGTGTTAACATATCCGCACTACTACACTTCGAGGCCAGGGAGCCAAGAACCAAGGGAGAGCCAAGGGAACCACGAAGTCATCGCCAAGCTGCCAGCAACCAAAGGGACCAAGGGGGCCAAGGGTTCTAAACAAAGGGGCACTACAAACATAATTAATATCAACTATGAAAGGTTGCAAGCAAAGGTGCCTAACCACCGTCCTATCCTAACCAAATCACTGATGATTTGGAAACCTGCTTTCGCCCGTACGAGAATAGCATGCATGAATGCATCTTATCCTGACCGAATAGCGACCGTGTTTGCATATCTCGCGATTTCAACTGATGACGCCATCCGCGCCCGTAACGGTAGCCGCTCCTTCCTGCGCCGCCGCTGTGGGCTCGGAGCCTCGCCCGTGCGCATTGATGATGTATGTGTCCGTACTCACTGACGTTATCGCATTGCGCCGCCTACATGTGGCACCCGCCTACCACCATGGCGCCGCTCAGACTGGCGCACACACGGCGGGCGCGTCCGATTGCTCGCCGCCCGGCCATGTGTTCCTCGTCGTCATCGGTTGGGATGACAGCGAAGAGATGGTCCTCTTTCTGTACGCTGGCCATAGATAGCCCCTAGGCGAGAAACGTTGATTGACTTTCGGGTTGGGGCGGTCGCCTCGACGTAGTATAGGCGGCCGAACACGCAGTAGACGGGTAATGGCGGCCGGGTGGTGGGTGTGCCACGGGTGGGGCGCGGGCCGCAGGTGGGCCACCCATGGGCGGCGGCGAGTTCGTTACACACGACAGCTTCGAGCTGTGCAATGAACGATGGGCGCATGTGCGCCGTCCATCCAGTCCGACGTACCGACCGTTGCTCGACCAAATAGGAAACGCGAGTGATTTGGTCACTCGCTGAGGTCCGAATTACTGGAGCCTCATGATTTGACCACCAATCCGATGAACACTCGCGATGACCAAATAGCGATTTGGTTTCCCAAATCACTATGGGATATGGACCGCACGATTAACAAGTACTGACGTCATCAAGGAGACTACGGCCACGATCTTTTTAATGTACGGGTTACCAAATTAATCGGGATCGATATTCTGTTAATAGGATTTTTATTACATCAGGGCATTCACAAATGCGCACTACATACGACAGAACTAACAGCAATTGTTAATAGGATGATAGGACGGGGGTCAGGATTAATCAACGACCGTCCTAGGGACACTGAAAGGTTTCACCGTTGCCAGTCCTATCCTGGAGGTGGAAAAAAACCAGCAGGTACAGCACAGGGCTACGGGTACAGTACTGGAACGAGTGGCGTACAGCGCGCGCGTGCCCGCGGCGGCGTCCTCAACCACCGCCAGTGTGGCGTGGTCGTCCATGCGATTGGCGTGCCGCCTCAGGGATGTCGACCGACCCCGGATGGAGACAAACGCTGCTTGCAGCAGCCCGCCCCGCGCAAATGCAGGTGTAAGGTCTTTACGGACGCCACGCACGCAATAGGTTGCACGAACAACGTCGCGCCTACCCCGGAGCTCCTCGCCCGGCTGAGTTCCCGAGAGGCAGCAGAGCGCGATCTGCGACCGAGTCGGCGGTTGAGTCGGCGGTCCAACGGGGCGGGCCGCGGCTTACGGTTCCACACGACCTCGAGGCACCGTCGTCAGGCAGGCCAGCTGCAAGTGAAGCCAGGGAAAGGTGAGGCGCGTCACTTAATCATGTAGTGTCCTGACCGAGCTTATGGATCGCGCTCCCTGCTCATGTCAACCTGCAACGGACGGCGCAGGTCGCGCAGCATCGGATAGGTGTGGGCAGCATAATGGGCAACTCGATGAAGAAGCTAGGCGGTGGGAAGCAGCAGGTACAAGCGTGCTTGATATCCCACTTCGCACACTCCTTGCACATCCGCAGCAGCGCTCTTCCGTACCATCATGCCGTCACATGGTCATGCAGAGCGTGCGTGACTGGTCCGTCCCCGGCGTAGCGGAGCAGGTGGCTCACAATAGCGGCTGTGGGTGCGTGGCAGGTCCAGGTGCTAGTTGTGGGGCTGGACGCCAGTGGTAAATCCACAATCATCGAAAAGTTGAAGGTGAGATGGCGCCATCTGCATACTGAAGTCTGCGCGGGACTGCCACTGGTGAGGTTGACTAACAGTCAGACTGACATCCGCTCGCTTTGGCGCTTCCGCAGCCCGACGCCCATCAGAACATGGAGATTGCACCGACTGTCGGGTTCAACGTCGACGAGTTCCAGAAAGGGTGGGGCACTCAGCTGATATCCCGCCACTTTCCACCTGCTTATTTTGCGATGTTCTGCTCTTAGCTTTGGCATTCCCTTGCAGGTCTGTCAACTTCAAGGTGTTTGATATGTCTGGGGCTGGGCGCTACCGGAATCTCTGGGAGAAGTACTACAGGGACGCGCAGGGCATCATCTATGTCATCGACAGCGCAGACAAAATCCGAATGTGCGTGCAATCTGGCTGCAGCTGCCAATGTGACCGCAGTGCAGAAAGCACTCCGTCCCACTCGCTGATAATGGGTCTGCCCCGGCAGGTGTGTCGTGAAGGATGAGCTCGACCAGCTGCTCGCCCACAAGGACTTGAGCAAGGTGCCGCTTCTCTTCTTCTCGAACAAGATGGACATTCCCCACTCGCTCACGGCCCCGGACGTCGCTCTTGCGCTGCGGTTGGAGGACATCAAGGACCGGCCGGTCAACATTGTACCCAGCAATGCGCTCACCGGCGAGGGCCTGGACAGGGGGATAGACTGGCTGGCTGGGCAGGTGAAGCGGTGATGGCGGCCGCAATTGATTAATGTATTCAGTGATTCAGCCAGTCAGTATTACACACGCGCCATCAAGAAGTTAATCACAGACGATGCGGACATTAAGAATTTGTAAAACACGGTTTCTCGGGGAAATTGGGTGGAGTTCTTGTACTATGTGATGAGGGTACACGACACAGAAACTGTGGGTTGTCTGGGATGCGGCGGCTCTGCTCTGGCCTTCTTTTGAAGTCGTTGTCCCTCATCGCTTGGTGCCATGCTATGCGGCCGGTCACTGTTATTGTGCCATGCGTTGTCAACAATATTATGTCACTGTTATTATGGTCACTGTTATTATGCCAACAATATTGACCACCTTTTGCGCCGTGCGGACATGGGTCATGCTGAGGCTGCCCCTGGGTTGTGTGCGATGCACCCATGATGATGATACAACATACGACGGGGGAGGCGCTCAAAGCCCATCCGGCTGACATGTCCGAGCGAGCCGAGCTGCGGTCGGGCAATGTAAGATTTGGTTGGCGGGGAAGGCATTCTGGCGCTTGAGCCCATGCCTGCTTGATTTATGGATTGGCCAGTCAGCATGTATATCTTGCAAGGATGCCTGATCAGCGCAATACTCCTTCCGGGTTCCTGTGTGGTTCGCCGCCTGCCTGCACACTGCCGAATTTGTCAGGCGCAGATGACAGGTGGCATGTTTACAAACACACAAGCGGTTGCATCATTTACACAGGCACACAGCAGCAGCAGTTGCAAGCCCCACGTTCACGACGTCATGGCCCCTGTTGACGAGGTTGAGTAGAAGGGAGAGCGCCGCAACCCACGGGCTGGCATGCAGCCTCAGCACCTCAACCACCGGCAAAGTGGTAATGACCATGAGCAGCTGAGCAAGCGCCAGCATCACCCCCTGCCGCATGTACCCCTTCTTTACCAGCGTCTGGGTGAAAAACTCCAGTGTAAAGCACTTTGAATGCTTAATGCACTGAAGGGCGAGGAAACGAAGGTGTTGAGGAAACAGTATCGAATGTTACGTGTTCATTAGCTATTCCGGCACTTATAGCAGTTGGCAGCGGCAGGATTACAGGCAGAGCTGCGTAACAGGCGGTGGCGGTGTTACGGGCAGAACAGTTGCAGCAGACCTGTAGCGTAGTGGCTGCATTAGAGCTGTAGCATAATTTACAGTTGTACCGTAGTAGTACTGTAATAGATATGATATATATTATCATTATTGTCATAACGGGGTGATATGACGGGGTGATATGATGTGATATGTACATGTATAATTATGATGGTGCTAGGGTCGCAGGAATTGTGATGGTGCTAGGGTAGTTGCTAGGTAGGGTTAGTGTAGCCCTAACATTCCATCCCCTCACGGAGGAAAATAAAAAATGGCTACAGGTACCCGTACCGGTACCGGTACCGGGTACGGTATTTTAACGGGAAGCGGGCCGGGATTCTGGAACGGATCTTGTTCAACCAGCTCGACGCGGCGTCAGGCATGTGGACAGTGGCCATCCCCACCGCGCGGACAGCCATGACTCCGCATGAGCTGCGGGAGGTCGCTGCCGGGTACTTCTTTCTGCCTAGCCCGTGCTTGGCCCCGGTGGTTGGGTGCCAGATCATTCTGCCCTCGACGGAGCACAACCCCGTCATTGTTGATCTATAGGGCGACGCGCTCATGAACCTCCCGGCGCCTGGAGACGCTCACTGGCGTGTACAGCACGACGCTATCGCAGATGCCTTCCGCGATCACTGTGTTCACGACCTAGGTATCGCGGTACGGCGGGAGGTGGATGACTTGTTCCAGGAGCGAGGCAGTGCCTCTCGGCAACACCGTACCCAGGGATGAGCCCAAGGACCTAGTGCCGGACGCAGAGCTCTCCCTTCCGGCGTTCAACGTCGTGACCGGGAGCTATGATCCCCGGAGCTTGAAGTCCACGCTGCTGGAATTCAAGACTATGCGGTACGGGCTCAAGTACACTTCAGTGAACCCCGGGCCACGGCTGTGGATCGGTTTGAGCGCTCCCTGTTGGGCGACATACAACGGGGGTTGGCCGCGCGGGATGCGGCGTGGCACAACACAGAGCCCGGACAGAAGGGTCCTCTTCGAGACATCCTGGATATGTCGGAGTACACGGGCATGGTCTTCGGCACAGTGGGTGAGGTGAGAAAGGGGGTGCACCGCACAGTGCGCGGTATCGCATGCTTGGCTGCGGATCGGGGTGCCCTCTCATCGCGGGGCACTCGGTGCATCACCCGGGCTCACCAGGAGGCCTTGCTCGCAAGAGATTTCCTCGGGGTCCTGAGCTTGGTGGCCGCTCGAGAGCGCGCTCGCTGCCTCATCAGACGGCGCAGATTCGTCTGCCATCCCGTTGCTGAAGCTGCACAGCACGTCCGAGGATCACCCACGCACACACACACGTGCTCGCGTGGCCCGGACTCTGAACCGTGTGCGCATCACTCATCCATCCCGCCTTATGCGGGATGCGGGCCGCTTTTAGGCGGCTTGCTGTGTTGATTTTCTAATTCTGGGGAACTGCCCTTTTTGTAATTCACACCGGTACCGGGTACGGTATTTTAACGGGAAGCGGGCCGGGTATTTGGAACGCAAGTTGCGGTAGTGTTGAGTGTGAAACAAGTCGTGCAGAGCACGGGAGTTGGCCGCGTAAAGATGTAGTATATCGACGCAGCGGAGATGTTGATATGGTTCCCATGAGTCGTGGGATGAATTGGACCCTTGCCAACGAACGAGGAATACGAGTGCCGGGCCGCGAGAGTAGTCGAGTACGTCGTTGTTGTATTCGATGCGGTGGTCAAGGACGCGTTCGATGAGGTATCGAAAGTCACGCCAACAGGTACCCGGGGTCCGGACTAGTTTGCGTCGATGTTATAGCCGTGGCGAATGCGGGTTAGCAGCGAGGGGTCAACTTGTAAGTGGCACAATGATGAGAGAAAATCATGCATGTCCTCAAACTCAGAGTCTAGCAGAAATTTCTCAGCGGAGAGAATGTCGTGTTTAAGATCTGGTCGGCGGGAGAGGGCGTCGGCCTCGTTCTGACTGCCTTTGCGGTAGAGGATGGAAAGGATCAGTTGGTTAGTGCGGGGTGCGATGGCGAGGTAGGGTGAGAGATCGGAGAGCCAGAGGGCGTGACGGCGGCCGAGGGCGTCATGCGTTGGGAGATGGCGGAGTGTTGCGTGGTCGGTGATATCCGTGATACGAGTGGCGCCCTCGACATGACACAGCCGTTTCTTAAGTGCGCAGACCACGCCTAAAAGTTCTTGGTCATATGTCTGGTATTAAGTAGTATGAGCAGGCTGAAGGATTTTGGCGTTGTACGCCCATGTTGTTCGGGGCAATCTTTTTGTAAGGAAGTTGTACGATTAAATGTTATGTTTTCGGTCCCCCCCCTCCTCAACTATATTTTATTAGGTCTGACAGTACTTAGTAGAACATGCCCTCAGCTACATAAAAACTCCCACTGGCATGACTTTATTTCTGAACTCTTTCAATGCATGGCTGTGTGCAGGAGGGTGTTCCCTGCCATATGCAAGGATAAAACAGAGAGGGGTTGGGGCACTTTTTGGAACCATCAGCAAATTACAGTCAGCATCAAGGCAACCCAACCATATGGTGGCCCTATCCACCCCTCCATGTAGTGCTATGCTGCCGCTTACCTGTTGTTTGTCGCTGCTACTTGTTGCTGGTCTTGTGGCTGCTATGCCCTCTGCTCACCCCTGCTACATACGCAATGTTGCCTGCCTACCTACCTCATGCAGCTTCTCAGCACATTTGACCCTGGCGCCTCTCACGAGCACCTGGTACCCGGCACGCTCACAGTTTTTTATAGGGGCAGAACTATGTTGTAGGCAGTATGTTGCTCAGTACCAAGCAATGAGGCGTCCATCTGCATCACCTGCCCATATCAACGCAATGCATCATCAGCGCAACATAGCAGGGCAGTCACTACGATAAGGCACGGGGCAGATAAGGCGGGGTGCAGAGATGGCATCAAGCCTCAATTGATGACCCTGCGCACACAACGCATAAGATGGGGATGTACTCAAAGGTAAGCATGGTTTTTCTCCTTGCGCGTGTTGTACTCAATCTCCGCGGGGGCAGCATAGGTCATGCGGTATTCGTTGACAAAGGAAGCATGATGGGGATGATCCTCATGCATGGGTTGCATGCCGCACTTGAAGATGTCAGTGTTCTGGGCATCTGCCAGGCCATTGGCAGCCAACCACATGTACCACAGGAGGATAATTGCTATGTCACATGCAGTTGATGTACTTCTCACTTTCCAACCGGCCCTTAACACCGGGCAAAGTACTGCATATGTAATAAATCCGGGCGAGCCGGCGCGCCTACTGATGGTACTGGTAGTGTGATCCTCCTGCGAAACGGTGGACCGTCCGACGACCGGACGACCCACCACTAGGCGAACGGCCGGCCTGCGCCCACAGTGGTGTGAGAAGCAGGCCCTCCAGGAGGACACCGCCACAACCACCATGGACACCGACAAATCTAAGGAGCATCAGGACGCCGGCGCCGGCACTTTTCTGGCCGGGCTGAGGGGTGGCAGAGTACAACAGCCATCGATCCGCACGGCGGCAAGTGCAAAACATTTCGCGGGCACCCAACTCCCACCGGCAACCCGCCGGCAGATACGCGTACTGCAACGCCCATTCCACGTGCTCCTAACCGGCCTCCCCGGCGGCATGGACGATGGCGCCCTCGTGGACCCATATCAACCTACCAGAGACCACAAGCGCCGCGCGCCTTGTCCAGATCTTGATGCAGACGCCCCGGTTAACAAGCGCCCAACCCCCACAGATCCGGCGCCGCCACGCGCGGCCCCAGGGGGCGCACCCAGCCAGGTCGCAACCCCCAGCAGGAGTAGTCCAGGGACCAAAACAACCTGCCCCGACCAATTGTCAGCCGCAAAGCTCACTGCGACGGACCCGACAGGCAAAGTAGTTCCAACCCCGGCGGCGCGGTCGGAGCAGAACGATTACCCGGTTAACGAGCAGCCCCAGCCCTCGGAACCAACGGATCAGAAGGCACAGATCGCAGCTGCCGACCACACGTTCACCCATGCACGGGACAAGGGCGGGGAAGAGGCGGACGACATCTTCGACCGCATGGCACCATCCCCCGCAGGCCTACGATCGATTACACCAACACCGCCAAATCACCCCCCACCGGCGTTGCTCCACTCACTGCCAAAACCGCTCGGGCAATCCGACCCTAAATGATCCGGGCACTAGCCCAACTGGATAAGGCTCACACTATGCTGGAGCAACGCCGTCAAGGCGGAGCATCACCCAAACCCACGGATGAGGACTGGCGGCGGGAACTCCGCAGCGAGATCCGACCAGCGGAAAAGTTCGTTACCGGCAACCTGCATCTATCGGTTTCTGCCCGCCAGGGAAAAATACATCGCAACCATGCCATCCGCAGATCAACAGCGACCGATGGTCAAGCGCGTACTGCGCACACTCCGGAGAGGACTCAAGTTCGATTTCTTGAATCCCCGCTGCGACACCCATCGCTCACACCCGCGCCACAAGCGCAACATTAAACGAGTTACCCGATCACTGGCGAGGGCCATGGGACCGGACCAGGCGGAACCGTTGCTCAACCGGACCACACCGGGACGAGTTCACCTGCCAAATCTACCATCATACCACGAGAACCAGGACTTCGTACTCGAGCAGCGCGACGCTATGCTGATGGACGGACGGCTCGTCGAGTGGTGGTGGCCGGACAACCAGACCCCACAATGATTGCCCTTGGGGGTGGATGTGAAGTAAGGCGGTGTCGGGAAAATGCCGATTGATCCATGACGTGGGATACATCAATCTGTTCAGCCGGTATATAAAGTTCTCGTTGGAGTCCATGGAGGACGTCACGATTGGAACCACCACGGGCTACTGGGGAGTAGCCAGCGACATCAAGGGCGGCTACACCCATCTATGTTTCTCTCACAGCTCAGTCACTTACACCGGCGCGGAAATTGAAGGAAAAGTGTACGCGCATGTGCCGGCAATGCACCTGCACGTGGGCCCACTATTCGGCGACCTAGTGGCCCAACATCAAGCGATGGACGAAGAGTCGCACGGCTGCACTGTGACGAATCTGATCCGCACCCTCAGCCCCAAAATCAAAGACCAAATCCTATCAGCAGACGTCCAGGTGGTGACGCCCCCCCCCCCCCCCCCCCCCCGCCCCCCCCCCGCCAAACCCAGTGCCGGTGACCCAACCGGATCGATTGGCACCAGGCTCCCCACTACCACTGGGTCCGTCATCTTGCGACTGGCCCGCCAAGAAACGGCCGCCAGCGTTTTGCAGACCCAATGGACAGGAGAGGGCACATCGATCCTCGACCGCCTGGGCCGTCGCCGCTCCACCCGCTTGCTCGGAGCGCCGCACCTCGACGACATCAAGCGACCCGTACACCAGGTGTGGCTCGGCCCCCCCTCGTTCACGGATCATACATAGGCCGACACGTGGCAGCACATGGCCGAGGGCCTCCTCCCGGCGTACGATCAACCCCAACATGGCGAAGCGGCGGTAGACCAATCGGCGGCAACGCGAGCGGACAACTTGGCACGCGCCGGCGTGAGAGCCTGGGCCGAATACGAGGCCGACCGAGACGCGGACGACGCCTTATCTGCCCCCCGACCCGCACCCTATCGGCCCTCCTGGAGGTCCGCGAGGTGTGGAAGGCCCGCCGCTCGGCCGACTCGGTGCGACTCGAACTCTTGATCCCGAAGCGGCGCGCCTACTAGAAGTGTGCCGCGACGCCGTACTGGCGTTGCTGTTTGGCGACCATACGCAGGGCCGAGTGATGATCCAGGTCACTGTCCAATATAGTGAAGAACGCGAGGACCTGCTCCCACCACACACCTGGGAGTGTTGCCCTGTTGCCCCCAACACTGTCCAAGCAGTTTTTCCGATGCGCGCTGACGGCCAGAGCGATCTGCCCCGGCCCCCTAGCCAACCTACCTGGAGCTGCCGACGGTCGAGCAGGAAGCAGAGGCCATCGCAGCCACCATCAACCAACGTATCAACACGCCCCCGGAGGTGCAGCACGCCCAATGGCTGACGGACACGATGATGGATGCTGGCATCGAGATACAGCAACACCACGCCGAGCCGAAACTGCTGCGCGTGGGAGACGACAATATCTGCGCCATCTCCCTCGGCATCAATAAAGAGGACGAGAAGTTCGCGGACACCCTACGCATGGCAGTGGCCCTCACCTCTCCCGTCGCACTACTGCGGGCGGTAAGCCTCCGCACCATCGTCATCTATCTGCTCACGGAGTCCGAGTTCAAACCTTCGGAACTACTCATACACCCCTTCAGCCAGACGGTCCGGGAGGTGGGAGAACTCGGCGGCAACACTTGCCACAACCAACTCCGACGCACGGCGATGGGCCTGCGTAATAAGGCTCAAAAGACCCCTACAGCATCACTCGCCCTCCGGGCCGAACGACGCCCAGTCTACACTCTCACCATGCAGCTGACCGCTCACCACCACATCATCATCATCATCATCCCGCGCAATTGACCGCACATAGCAGTGGTGTAAGACCGTCTCGACAACGAGCGCGAAGATCAAGACTGCGCCAGCTCAGGTACCCGCCCAGGGGCGGGCACAACGCCAGCACCACCACCAGGCGGCCCAGCCCAACTGACACTAACAACGACCCCAACAGCCCAGGCCGAGCCTCGGGTCGACGACACTCCCCCCCTGGGTTCGAGCACATGATACAGAGGCGAGGGGCGGTCGCTAATGCCGTCGCAGCCATCGACCAGCACCGAACAATAACGAAGCACGCCCCCGGAGCAGCCCACCAAGCCCATGCACATACATCCACAGCCCCAGCGGCAACCGCCATGACCGGAGTGCAAGCGGAAGACGAGGACGAGCTTGAACTGAACTACGAGGAGAACGACGGCACCATGGATGTGAACACCGCCATGCGCGGAGCAGCGGAGGCACTAGGTCTGGCTGACGTTGCCCTCGACTCCCCCCAACGCTCAATAGCGCAACGCACATTCCGCGAAGGCACACATGAAGGCACCAAAGAACGACTGGTCGAGCTTCAGCACCTCACCACCGAGACCACATAGTTGCTCGCCTGGTCCTCCCCAGCCAGTCAGCCCGCACACGCGGCCGAACTCGCCAGACTCACAGCGGAGTCACATCGACTGCGTAACCCCCAGCGCCACTCGATCCGGCTCGAACACCACCCCTGCCAGCCCCTCTCTGCAGGCAAGGGCAAGGCAGCCGCATCTGCCAAGCACAAGAAGAAGCAGCCCAAGGGTCGTAGCCGCTCAGGCGGCGCGACCCGCAACCGCAACAGGAGCAAGCCGCGCCTCTCTGGCACTCGCGACTCTGACAGCGAATGGGAAACGGACGACGAAGCAGCCCAACCATCTGGCAGCTCGCATCAATAACGGCCGTGCGATCCACCACCGCGACAAGCATGCCAGCTGAGTCAAGAACACCGGCCACTACTAGCCCCAGGTGACCGGTGTAGCTACTATGCTATCACACAATCATGACAGCACCGCCCGAAACACGGGACATCCCCGTCGCTGATTACCACCGTAGGTTATTCCCCGCCACATATAACAAATGCTTGCTCCAGCGAAGGATGGGAGGGCATCGCAACCCCCACTAATCATATATACTAGCCGGCTCAGCGGTGGATAAATACTGAGCAAAACTTAGCTATTCCGGTCAGCTCCCTTCCCATCTCACCTTAGTAGCTGTAGGCGGGACGCCTATGGCTGCCTAAGCCTGCTTGCTAAGCTCTGAATGGGATATGCCTTACTTAGCTAAGGGCAGCAAGGGGGCCTGTTGTAGTCCTAGCTACAACCCGCTGAAGGGAGGAGGGGCTTGGACACACAAGAGGACGGCCGGTAGCTTGAGCTGTAATTACACCTAGTGTTCCCTACCATAGTTAGATATAGCATGCCCTAACAACAACTCAGTCTGAGCCAGTGGACGCAGCAAACTAGCAGTTGTAATCGATTTCAATTTCAATTGCATTTGATGCAAGCATGACATGTTGCATGCAAGGGGAACATGGGAGCCCGCGCCAGTTTCCGATCCACGTCGAGCAAGAACTTTTCGGTTGGCATGTCATGCATCACCTTCCATATCTTCTTCTGCAATTTGCGGGTGATGTCATTCTTGTCTTTGGGTTGGCACCTTCTACCTCTCGAGGCGGTGATGACGGCTATGTGTTGTTGCACGCATGATGCAGAGATGTTGGCGTCGGCTCGCATGACGAGCGAGCTGCTGGCTGTCGAAGTCGGCAACCGCATGCTCGCCCAGGAGCTCGCGGAAAGTGTGCGTCTCTTGCCACTGCCTATTGAAGTCGAGGACACTCTTGTCCAAGAGCATGGCTGCCTTCCTAACCACAGCCATCAGCTTTAAGCTGACTTCGTCGTCATTTGCCATCCCCGGCAACGATGGCAGGCCAGGTTGGGCCAGAGGGAGGTAGCTAGCGCGTACCTGTCTAGCATGGCGCAGCGCCGCCACTGCTTTTTAGTACGGTATCGGTTGCCTAGATATATAGATACCGTCGTCAACGCACGCAGTGCAGCGGTGAGAGACCTAGCTCATGTCACCAGCCGCCCAGTGCTGCTTAAAGTACTGAAATGAAAGTTTCGACCCCAAATTAAAGACTCCCCCCCCCCCCCCCCCCCCCCCCCCCCCCTATTCTCCGGAAATCCGGTACCTGAAACATAACATCTACTAGGACGGCGCCTAAGGCATATTTATATTGGAATCAGTGGAAATACTAAATTCGGCGTCTTGGCCGGTCTTATTAGGACTCATTAACACCGGGGCGGAACATAGCGCGTGCTTTAGGGCAATAAAGGCTGTGTGTTGGGGTTCGCCCCATTCGAATTTTTCTTTTTACGAGTAATGTCATATAAGGCCGCGGCCAAATAGGAGAGTATTTGTGGATATACCGGCGGTAGAAATTGCAGAAGCCTAGCTAGGAATTGCTGGACTTGCGGAACAGAGCGGGGTGAAGACAATCTTTTTACGGCGGTGACTTTATCATCAGAAGGGCGAAGGCCATCCTTACTGACCATGTGTCCTAAGTAATATAATTCATTTTTTGCCACATGAGCATTTAGGGAGACGGAGGCGGATATCATGTTGGGCTAGCATGCCTAGAGCAGTCTCAAAATGGGCGAGATGTTCGTCGGGGGAGTTGCAAAAGATGAGGACGTCGTCCAGATGGACTGAGAAAAAAGTGTTTTATGTGGTTGTAACACATGGTTCATCCATCGCTGAAAAGCGGATGAGGGAGCGTTTGTTAGGCCGAAAGGCAAGACAAGGAACTCGAACTGACCGAAGTGGCACGAAAACGAAGTTTTTTATATGTCCGAGTATTTGATGCGGAGCGGATGGTACCCTAGGGTCAGGTCGAGGGCGGAGTAGATTGCAGCACCGGAAAACATATCGAGGAGCATATCCGCCTTGGGTACCGGGAATTCGATTCGCTTAGTGTATTTGTGAAGCTGACGATAGTCGATGCAGATACGGAGGTCGCCGTTGGCCTACCTAGCGAACATGACCGGTGCGGCAAGACTACTCATCCGGCATGCCAGCCAGCCATCTCGTTTTGGGTGGGGGTCATGATAAGGGCATGTAATGTGTCACCCTACACAAGCTCGCAAGCGCGAGGGCCTCATGGATGCGTCGACCCCGTCGTCATTTTGGCTCCTCCCATTTGGTCAAGGGTGACATGTGCTAGGAGAAAGGGTAATATTTGAGTCAAAATGGGCACATTTCTGGACTCAAAATTACCCCCCCCTTAACTCAAATTTGTACCCCTTTTGGGGATGCAAATTTGAGCTACGCCTAATACTGTACGAATGTACTGTGAAAGTGAGCTTCGAAATAACATCCCTCTTCTTGCCAACATTGTACGAGGTACTATTCGCCTAGCTAGTGAAATGGACATGTACTAATGTATACCACACATCTGTCCACCGCCCTTTGACGAGATGCGTCGCTACCCTTCTATGCTAACCGTTTTTGCCTTAAATGCTACTCCGCCACTGTGCATTTCACTCATCTACCACTCGCATGCACCCTCGAGCTTGTATTCTTCTAGGCATCTTCACGCTTCTCGCTGCACAAAAGCATGGCAGACGGTCCTCGCAGAGCAAAACGCACCTCTACATGCTTGCATAGTCCTGTGGCGGGGGCATTTGCAACTGCACTTGGTTTTGAACCAACGAGAGCTCTCGACACACTGCTATGGCGCAAGATTCTCCGCAGATGCACTTGGGATCGGGCAGGAGGGCGTCGCATGCGCCAATACCCACGACTCAGCCCATGAGGCCCATGTAGCCGAGCATCGAAGAGGGCCGCCATCTTGCCGGAGAGGCGCGAGCCTCCGCATGTGCCCCTGCCGCAAGGTGTGCCACCTTTGGACCCTCTCCCATGAGCGACTCTAACGGTACGCGGACTTGCATCTTCGCTCGCATCTCTCATCAGGGCGCCGTGGGTTGCGTTAAGCGCACCTCGTCGTCGCGCATCTCGGGGATCTCTAGTCACCTAGACCGATGACGACCAGTCTCAAGCCGGCCAAGGTGAACACTTGGTCACGATCCGTGAGGAAGAGCACGGTCAGCATGAGGAGGAGGAGGAGCAGGAGGAGGAGGTGGAGGAGGAGGAGGGGCTCAATACAGTCGAGCGGGGTCCGCCTGGGCACACGCGCCCCGCGACAAGCGCCAGAAGTGGGAGCAAAGTGGTAACCCCTCGCCCCTTCCCAGCACAACCTCAATTTGTGTGCGCATCTTCGCGCGTGAGGGCAAAGATTCTCACACGCTTCTTTCCCTTCCCTACACAGACCGTCTCCTCGACATCACTTGAACAAGGATTAGTGCCACCTGTCGACCCAAACCTCGGCGAGTGGAGCTGCTACGAGCAAGACTTCCCTACGTACCTCGCCACCTGGCCCAAACCACATGACGGGCATCCCTTCACCTACAAAGGACCCTCACGTGCTCTTGACAAGACTCATCGGCAACGTGGTCAACAGGTCGCCTAACTCGAACTTCTTTTTCATGCCCTGCCTCCACGCCATCGTGGACCTCTTCCCTTGCCCAGAAGGTATGGAGCTCCGGGTGCCCCTCTCGGTCTATAACGAGCGTTAGAGTAGCGAAGAGGTCGCGAAGACGTTGGAGTTCATCTTCCCCAAATACAACAAGAAGACATATCGCATTCCCGAGAAGGGCAAGCTAGTTGTCTGGCTGGACATCGTGAGGACTTCGGGGCACTTCACGTTCGTTGTCGGGAATTCGCGAGATGGCGCCTCGGTCGCCCGTGTCGTCATCTACGACTCATGCGTCCCAGTCAAGAAGCTCACCCGCACCAGCCCCTACCCCGGTTGGCAAGCCGTTTTGCATGAGATTTCTAGATCCGCCGCCCTGAGTGGGTGAAACCCCCCACCCCACGCGACGGCTTCCTCCACGGGGTCGTCACGCAAAAAAGAGACGCCAACACCTGTTGGGCGAGATGCGTGGTGCTTGCTGCCATAGCCATCGCCACATTCTTCTTGTGGAAGCTCTTCGTGAAGATGCATGTTCCAAGCCAAGGCGGTGTGATCGAACTTCCCGAGCTGCTCGTTGGCGACGACGATGTCGCCACAATGGCCAAGGTGTGGGCCCCCTTCTTCGAGTGTGCGCACATCTCCGAGAACACCTCCTTCAACGCCGTGGGCAGTCCGAAGTTCGTTTACCCGCATCTCTATGGCAAGCTCGCGAGATTCCCCATCGAGTTATTCCCTTTGACCACAAAGTCTGCCTGCTTCATGGAGGGAAACTTGCCGCAAACTCTGAGGCACGTTGGCTTCTCCGAGACAGTCGCGAACAAGATTGCGTCGGCTCTCGACATGATGCCGACCAAAGTGTTCTCGCACATTGTTGCAAGTGGAGTTCGGAAGCTGTGGGTGCGTGCGCTCCTGGCCATGTCAACGAGCACGCGTACGCCGACCGCAAGCGCGCACTCCAAGACTCCAATGGCAGCCAAGGAGCCTGGCCGGGGGCATCTTGGTAACATGCCGTGGAGTCCGCCCTCTTCGTGGAGTGCTAGAGCAAGACTGTGAAACAATGTGGTTGGGCCAAGAGGGTTTTATTGAGCGACGTCAACCCGTCTCGCGTGTCTCACTTCGTCGCGGACGCCTTGTCGCCGGAAACGCACGACAAGGCCGCTGCCCTGTGCAAGAAGCCCTTTGTCGTTGTCACGTCGCCATGGTTCACTCACCGGGATTCGCTCTTTCCGGTGCTGGCGGCCTCCAAGGCGGATATCTCTTGCGTGCAGATTCCGAGCACCTACTTGACGCAAGGGCCCCTCCCGCGAATGGACTACCTCGACAGTATGTTGACATCGGGTCGTGTACTTATCATCGCGTCAAAGCACCCAAGAAACCCCGACACTAACATACGCGCCTTGTGGTTGGTCGTCGGAAGAGATTCGGCGACTTTAACGGCGCATCTCTCGGAGCAATTCGGCAAGCGACGTGAGTTCGTGTATGGTCCGTGCCGACATGGGATTCATGCAGCTTTAGCTTCGCCGCCATAGCTCACTGGGCAATTCCGCTTGTAACAACACATTATAATCGCAGAGATGACGAGTCGCACGTCGGAGTGCGGAGTGCCATTACAAAGTTTCGCCTTTTACTTAAGCCACGGCTATTACGATCTGCGGGCACTCCTCCTTGGTTTACGCCTCGCCCTGCGTCCGCTGCCGCCCGCGGCCGGGACGCGGAAGGAGATGGAGCCCCCGTACCCGTTGCCGCCCGGAGATTCCCACGCTGCGGCATGGCGTTTCCGCGACGGCGTTGCGACGCGTTCCCGCCGTCTTGGGGCTGCCTCACTAAGGCCGCAGTAGGACCGCGAGGCCGATGCGCGCCTGTACAGTAGCTCATGTCGCCTGCCAGCCTCTCGAGCCGCATCTTCTCCGCAAAGTCTCGCAGGCCTCCCTCCCCCCCCCCCCCCCCCCCCCCCAGAAGCTTGCGGGAGCAGATGCCGTACAAGCAGAAGCGCTCGCAGTCGCATCTTGGCCGGCCGTTGTGAAAGGGTCACTCGATTCAGGAACATGAAGTCTCGCTCAATCGCCCGAATCGTCCATCGCGGTCTGCTTCCCACATTTTCGGACAAGCTGTTGCGGTACTTCAGCACCGCTGGTCCAATGACGATGCTAGTGCCGATCTTGAAGGGGTCGCCGACGAGGTATAATGCCCCGTCGACCTCCAGGTGGCTTCCCCGTGCCTGCAGATAGTCAACCGCGGAGTGGACGTCCTTCGAGAGCTCCATGCCGAAGGCAGGGTTGCTATACTTGATGCTGCGCTTGTACGTCTCGTCCCCCAACCACATGGGGAAGTGGTTCTCCATGAGGGAGTCGGTGGGGTTGCGCAATCCCCTGGGAAAGACGTTCTTGGCAGCATTGTGCCACCCCTCCATGCTGTTATTCCTGGCGGGAACTCCCACGAAGGTGGAGGCTCTCGCCACAAGTCGAGGTTGGCCCCCACATAATTTTCCTCGAACCACCGGGCTACTGGGCCGGGGGCTGACGTGGCCATCACTTACAGCAACTTGGTCCCGACTGCATGTGCATGTTCCTCGGAGCGGCAATAGTGAATCGCCTTCACACACTCTTCGCACACCTTCCACTCGTGCTCCCCTCGGCATACCTGGACACGTCGACCGTTGACGCTCGTCGTGCCCTTCTTGAACTTGAACTTGTGGAGGACAACCGATGGTCTACAAGAGATATGCACAGCGCGAACGCCTCAGCGGGGGAGATTCGTACCTATTGTCACGAGATTTGCCGTCGCATGCTCGCATACCCGCGTGGGGCGCTGTCTCAGCTCAATGGGCGGCCCATCTTCTGAACGCGAACCTAAGTCACTATAGGCACCTCTCAGACGCCTATGGGGCTTTAGTTCAGACCAGCGTTGCTGGTTTTCCCCGTACTCAGGGGGGTGAATGCCAGTGGCAATAAACCCTCTCACCACAGGTCACCGCCACGCCGTGCAGTACTTTATGCAGTGCTGGTCGCGGCTATCAACCGTTCCTACAGTACTTTACGTCGGTACCGCGTCGAATGGTGACAACCGAGCACCACCAGCAGCGCGCGCGCACGATGCAGCGAGCAGCACGCGTGCGACCGTACGACAAGCACGCAGGCTACCGTGGTTACCTTTGGCCCTCGTTCCTCAAGCCGATCTCCGTCTCTGACACCGTCTCCGTCCCGTACACATGCTCTTGCCTATGCCTGTCATAGGCAAACACAGGCACAAACCGGTAAGACAAGGGGGACGAGGGACCGCCAGAAGGCGGAGGCCCTCTATAAGCACGCGATCGCGGCCATGGCAAGCAAAGGCGGCCGCACATCACGCTAAGTGCTAATCGCACGCGCGCCGTGCGTGCACCGCGCGCCAGACGCATTATGCATTGCCCCTATCTAATTGTACTCATTAAGTCCCATACTACTACTCGGCCGCGGCTACAGTGAGTCTTTCGCCTTGTACCAGCAGCAGTATAGTACTTCGTCTTCTGCAGGTAGTCTACCTTAGGGGTCCCGGTTCGAGGTCCCGATTAGAGGTACTATCGGAGTTCCCTTAGAGATATCCCGTCGGGGTGTGCTTGGGCGGGTCTCTGATCTCGGGTATGTCTCCTTGCGCCTCGCTCAGGGTTATGGCCAGGGTATGGAACCCTAACCAATCAGATGCCCTGCCTGTGGTCTCAACCGGGTATGGAACCCTAGCTGTAACCCTAGCCGACCCGAAAGGGCTTGACTGTCCCGTTCTTCATGCGCACGCGGATATGACAGATGCTGCGGCAGATTCCACCGAAAAGCGAGAAAAAGGGGGCGGGGGAGGGCGCACCCTCGCAGTAGGGAAAACGTTTCGTTTGGCAACGCGTATCCCGCCCCCTTTATTTGTCGCTCAAGAGCCCGTGAACGTTGGGCGAACTGCCATACATCTTCTTGTGCGTATCTGTCGTCGTCTTGAACATGAGGTTCATCTATCATCGCTGCCCCATCCTCCTCCTGCGCGAAGAAGAAGGAGATTGGGCGGGAGCTGCGAACGACGTCGTACGTCGCCTGATCATACTCGATTGAGTGGGTGCCAAGGATCAAGAGGACCCAGCCAGTTGCCGTAGTGAATCTTGTGCGTGCCGTCTGTGACGAGGCAGAGTGGGAGATTTCCCGTCTCCGCCAGGCGCAAGGTCATAAACATGCCCATCGTAGTGAACATCACTCCCTTGGCCTCGTCGCTGAGATGTGAGACGACCAGCTTGTCGTCTTCCAACGCCGCGTCGCTGTCAGCAGAGTTCAGAGGTGGCACCTCGTCGCGACGAGCCCAATCTCCGAGGTCGGCTATAGACTCGTAGGCCCGGGGCCCCTTGTCTGCGCCCCTTTTCCAGGCTTTTAACGCTAGTCGCCACGCCCTCGTGTCCGCAATCTTCCTGTCGCCCTTCCCCAGTTTCTCCACAAGTCGCATTGGCGCGTCGTCGACGTGCTCCTTCATATGGGCTTTAACTCGCTGAGGAATGCGAGCTTTGCCGTCCACGACGACGTCAACCTCATGTTGCATGTAGAGACGGAGGTCGCGCTGCATCTCCCAGCGCTTGCTCACCGGATCACGACGGATGTGGAGATGCGCGGGGCAATTAACGTGGGAGGCGCAGTTTTACACCTGCTGATACCCAACCCTTGTTAATGGACACACTCGTGGAACATGCCGAGATTCAGGTACAAGATATCCCCCTTCGGACACAACATGCGTGAGGAGCACTCGCATGCGCGCCCTTGCTGACATACCGGGCCTTCCATTCGTCCATCATCCGGATCCACTCCTTCACTGCGGCTTGCCTCGTGGGAAAGGTTGCATCGCCAACCTTCCTCCAATCGAATCTCAAATGCTTTTCCGCCCCTTGCGCATAAGCGCTCCCCTGCTGGCAGAAACTTGGCGAGGGTGCTGGGCGCTTGCTTTGCTGGCTCCGCGGGCCGGAACCGGCACGTTCCGGACCCGTAGCGCATGAGGGCGCGTTGTACAAAGGTTCACCAACCTCCGAAGGGAGACACGGCGGAGGGGCGAGCCCATGTAGCAGTTGTCCAGCAACGGCATTCACGCCCTCTTTGAAAAGCTTGTCTCTGTGATCCGGCTGAAGGGGCAAACTGTCTAGGAAGGAGATTTAAGGCTGAATAATCTGCTCTTGGACCTGGCGAAACGCTTTGCTGCCCTGCGGGGCGGACGAAGGGTCGGCCATGACAGCTACAGAAGGACGTCAAGGAGAGTGGAGTGCAGTGCAGTGGTGTGGAGTGGGGCGAGGAGTGAAATCTCCAACAGAGTGGGCCACTGCGGCGCGCAAAATGGCGCGAAGTAGCGCCGCCACCTAAGTGAGGCGGATAGTACTTTACGCGGCAGAGGGCGCGAAGAGGACACGCCGATTTGTCATTTTTAGTACTCTCGTATAGTATTGCATTGCACCTGAAATGTGCCCGAAAAGTGGGTACATATCCCAGCCTAAGCGATCACGTGGGGGGGAAATGTATGACTCCGGGATTAGGACCGTTTTGACCCAAAAATGCCCCTTGTACCACATGTGCTACCATACATGTGCTACAATAATATATGCGCGCGGACATATGCGATAGTCGTGAAATTGTTGTTGTGGGGGGGGGGGGGGGGGGGGCAGCCCGCGTTTTGCCCACGGTGCGGGTGGCGGTATAAGCAGAACCCTACTGT
>VCJN01000601.1:0-15077 GCA_006384855.1 Tetraselmis striata | reverse complement strand
GAAGCGCGGCGGCGCGGGTAGGAAGCGTCGTCGGGTCGATGTAGTCGTCGATTACTTCAGAGTTGCGGGCCCAACCGACCTAGCGGCGGATTTTGTCCAGGGGCACGCCTGCTGCATTTGCGCTAGACGCCGTGCCCTTTCGTAAGGAGTGCGAGATCCACACGAATCCTTCGAGGGGGGGGGGGGGGGGGGGTGATTGATGCTGCCAGCGGCCCGCGTGAGCCAGTTACCGAGGGTTGAGGCGTTCCATGTGAGGGCTGGGGTAGCCTTGTCGCCAGGGAGCGCCCATAATCCGTCCGGTTGCTTGGTGGAGGGGGCTGCCCAGAACGTTGCGTCGCGGTAAGCAATGAAGCGGCGGAGAAGGGTTGCCCACGCGGCACGGCGGTGGCATGGATTTCGAGTAGGGGCTTGAACCCGTCTCGACGCTTGCAATGTCCCCCCTTCTCGCGTTGACGAAGATGGTGATGTTGTGGGTGTCCATGGCCATGTCGCGGAGTCGGCAGTAGACGCTTGCCTAGATTCGCCACGGGAGTAAACCATAAATGTTGAGCATACCGCGGTGCCCTCGCGGAGGATGGTGCCGGTCAGCCGGGGGTGGTCATCGGGTAAGGGTAGCAAGGTTGTCAAGGATGTCGGTGATGACGTCACATGGAAGGGGGGCGCGCCGCAGCTCCTCCCTAGTCTTGAGCTGACGGATTTGAAGTGCCCGCTTTATGTCGCCGATGGTTTGGTTATTGGCCGGGGCGCCATCCCGACCGGTGTGACGAAGGAAGGTGTTGATGGCCGAGAGGTAGGGTTGCAGAGAGCCGGCACCGATGGTGCCGCACTCCGCAATCCATGCAAGGTAGCGGACGCAGGTAGACTCCGTGCCGTCTAAGAGGGGGTGCCTTCCTCGTCGATGCAAATTATAAACTGGACAAATATTGCCGTCGACAAATATTGCCTTCGTAGTTGTAGGTGTTGGCGTGAGCGAGGTCGTCAGCACATCGAGCACCTCGGCGCCCCAGTCATCTGTGCCGTAGAGGATCTTGTCGATGCTACCTCGCATGAACTCGCTCTAGGGAGCCGTTGCTTCGGCATCGGCGATGAAGTATGTAGGTGTCTTCGTGGTGCGGCGGACACTCAGGAACGCACCGTACGTTGCGGCCGGGTCTGAGGGTGGCACTTGCCGGGTACGCAGTGTCGACTAAACCAGGGGCGGCACGAATGAAGCTGATGCCATGACGGCAGGGTACTGTCGCGAGCCTCGCGTGAGTACCGGGCTCGTCTAGCTGCCCGTGAAAGGCCGCTGCGATAACGGCGGGCGAAGAGGGCTAGCGCGGCAGGTCGGGAGGCCGCGCCAGAAAGTGGGAGTCGGTGTAGACTCGTGATGTGGATGTTGAAGGACAGGGTAGCACCGGAGGGGTTAACCCCGGTGAGGATAAGGGGAGGATGATAGCTCGCGTAGGAGGGTCTTTGTGAGAGAGAGTTCCGCTCATGCCGACGACTCCAATGCAGCGTTACTTGGAAGGTGCACCCGGAGGCGTGTCCTCGAAACGCAGCTGCTTGGGTTTGGCACGGTTGAGCACCCCATCATTCGGTCTTGTCGACCGAAGGAGCCTCAACTTTCGCCTTGCCCTTGCCAGACTCCTTGGTGGCGTCCTTTCCAAAGGTGGCTCGTGGCGCCACCGCCTCGCGCCCCGGGCGCGCGTAGTCTTGAAGTTTTCGCGGCAGCCGCCGCCGCCGTCCCGGTCGCGGTCGTTGCGCCGGAGGGCGCATCCGAAGCGCTGGCGGGCGGTGGGTTTTCGCGGCGCTCGCGATGTTGGCGTCATAGATGCGGTCCTTGCAGAGCTCAAGTAGCTCGGAGAACTCGGGCGACCTCATGTTCTCGGTACCGGAGCGGAGGTAGCGCTCCCGTACGACGTCGAGCGCGAAAGTGTCACCGTGGTGCATTTGTGTGTCCCAGTGCTTGCGGAGGTACGCCAAACGGAACCGATGGCCGTCGTCGATGGCATGCATGCGGTGGACGATGGCCTCGAGCCACTGCCCGAAGGCCGGAGTAATTCCCTCGGTGACACATGCCGCCGCCATCAGCTTGCGCAACTCGACGGTCGAGCCGGCGATGAAAGCCCCGCAGCACGTGGCGTGATAGTATTCATCTGCTGCCGGCGCGGGAGGCGAGGATTACCAAGCACGTACTCGAGCACACGGTGGAGGGCGATGGGGAAGAGTCCGAGGCGTCGCAGACTGTCGGGAGGCGTCCCGTTCTCGAAACCGGGCAGAGCCGTAGCGAGGGCGGTTTTCCAATTAAGGTAGCGTGGTTCGCTCGAAGGGGCGAAGGGCGCACACACGTTTTGATCCTGGGTTTCTGGCCACCGGCGCGGGACTCGTTCCCGCCCGGAATGGCGTCCTCTTCACCGGCGGCTGCCGGCGACATAGGAGTCTCTTGAGTGGTGAAGGACATGGAGAGCTGCTCATGGATGAGTTGCTTCAATCTTATATCTCCCGCCTTGCAACGCGCCGCCTCGATGGGGTCTTTCTCAATAGCCGTCGTTCCGACGCCTCCGACAGGCGCCGGCTTGCCGGCGTCGACCATCTTGGGGGCAGTAGATGAGCCGTTGCCAGACATCGCAAAGCGGTCGTCGGGGAGGGAGCCGCGTGGAGAAGAAAGAAAAGAAGAGCCTCGGCTTGAGCTTGTCATGTGGTAGAAGCGCGAGCGGAGGGTGGAAGGTTGAGTACCATTTCCGAGGGCATGAGCACTTTGTACAGTCCGAAACCGCGAGTTCGTGTTGTGCAGGCAGGAGGCCAGCACAGAAATAAGAGAGCGGTCCGGTCTAGCGGACAATGATGTTTTCATAAGATTTGATGGGTACGAGGGTCGCCGCTGTTCTCGCCGTGGGCGGCACGCTAAGTGCCGTACATCGGTTTCTCACAGTGCTAAAGCACCATTGCCAAAGCACCGGTGCTAAAGCACTACCGGTACTAGTGTCACCTAGGTGCATACCCTAGGTGCAGGGAGGGAAAAAGGAAACTCCAAGAACACAGCTTTAAGCATCATAGGCGGGCGGTACGGGTACCCGTATTTCGAATAGGCAATAGAGTCGGGTGCTGTCAAAAAAGGTGCGAAGGCTCTTTACACGGAAGAAGCGCCATTTCATGCCTAGGAAGGCTTAGCGAAAAGTGGGGGCCAGTCGGAGGAGGAGCTTGCAAGGTGGAAGCGGAAACATGCGGGCGCTGCCAAAGGCCACGAACTGGAAGATGGCAGGCGAGCTGCTGCAGGCTGTTCTAAGTAGCTCCCCGACGGGGAGCGTATGGCTCCCGGGCGATGGGGCAGCTCGTATTGAAACATGATGGTACATGTAACTTAACAGTTTGAAACCACCAACATGCCGTACGGGACGCACTAGGACCGCTAAATTGTTGGAAAACCCATAAACATGTTTAGACCATTTCAAACATGCAATCGAGTCTGGTTTTGCCGGTTACACGCGGTTCGTTTACGACTGCGAGCGTGGGCAGTCGGCGGGTGTGCCGGCCAGACAAAGGTGCAAGATGTCTTGAGTTGTAGAAGGGTCTCGCGTCGAGAGGTTAGGAACCTCGATCGAGGCGGATGCGCAGAACATACGCGGATGGGACGAAATGTTGACGGCGCGAACTCCGGCCCGACATAGACCGGACATGTAGCGAATTTAAGGCGCCGTCTTCCGACAGCGCCATGCAGTAATTGCCGCGCGCCGTGGCGGCGTACGACACGAACCGGAAGTGTAGGCCAACTGTAGGACATGTTGGCGACTAGCGCCCAGCGTAACGGCACAAGTAGGACGAGTGCAAGTTGCACGACGCGCGGGCGCGCGAGAGCGTCGCGTACCTCCAAGTGTAGTACGGTACGTTGTACGATACACGACGGGAACTCTGTACTTGTACCGGCGGTGTACTTTACGAGGGGCGGACTCATGACCCCGCGCGACGACGGTGGTGTACGGCCACTGCCATCACTAGCGGCGGTCGCGCCGCCGCCTTGCACGAGGGCGGCACTTGAAATGCATAACGCATTGGGGGGCGGGAACACGGGACCATGTGTGGTCGTGACGTACCGGTTCTTTTTTGTGTCGGGGTCTGTTGCCGGCGACGTGAGCAGTCGTAGAAGACCCGCCGACTTGGTAAGTTGTCGGCGGCGCGGGTCTCGCATCGCGGAGTGTGGCAAAGCAGCCGCCGCTGCTGCACCAGCGACGGCTGCCGACCATCCCACAAGTCGCAAACCTATGACGACGCCATGAAATACATAGGCCAGGAAATGCATAAGTGGCGGAGCTGCCCGTCGGCGGGCAGGTCATGTTGTCAATAAAGATGGCTGGGATGTCGTGACATTGGGAACGGGTGGGCCGACGTAGAGGCTTTGATAGTCTACGCCGGCGCGTAACGATACCAGCGTTATTTTCGGGACCAGGGTAGTGACAAGACGGCCGCCGCTGTTGCATCAGCGACAGCCGCCAATGTTCCAAACCCGGAGTCGGACAGGGCGGGGTAGTTACGGTTACCACGAGACGTCGAGCACGCCAGATAGTAGAGCTGCCCTCCGTCGGGCATCTGCATATTGTCGTGGTCCTTGTGACAACGACGTTACACTAGGCGGCGTCGGAGACGCGTCGGACCGAGCCGCGCAGACGCCTTCCACTGCGGCCATAGCAAACGTTGTTGCGGCACGGTTCGGGCTAGGGCAACGAGCCCTCTCGAAATACAGGCGCACGAGAGGCGCATCCCCGTACCGAACCAATTACGCGGGTAGTTTCGAAAAACCACAACTTAGCGTAACGACCATCGATGCCACGACGCTCTGCTTCGAGGACATACGGACGGGCGGTTGAAGTGTCTTGCATGATGACACGGACGTCCTCCTCCGTCTGCGCCGATTTGTTGCGGTAGGCGTAGTTGTCGTCGTTGACAACCGTGATGAGCAAGGGCCATGGTACCGAGCGTTTCCACCTCGTCACCTAACCTCAAGAGTTGATTGCTGCGAGGGGTTGCTCCACTGCGGGAGCCCGTGAAAGCCCGTAGCGCGACTCTGCTTTCGGTGTTGAGGTTTGAATCCCCCAACGGGGACGCCCCAGGTCTAATGCCTTACCGTGCGCATCGCCACCCGAACAATTCCCATTTGCAAAGCCAAGGCGAAAACGGAAAACGACTTATTAGGGCGCATAACCTCGGTAGGAAAACCACACTACCGAGGGGATATCTATCGTTGCCGAATGATGTAACGCATGTGCGGCGCACGGCGACTCACCCGGGAAAGGAATCTCGGTGTGGACTTGATCAACCTCTGCGACCCTCGTCACCGCCTCGTCACCAGTGAATGCTGCAGTCAACAGGCTGCACTACTGCAGGCTGCAGTGCAGGCTGCATGAGCTCTGAAATTGCATTTTGCTGTAGCTCTACTCGCACCCGCCTCAACCCGCCCTTCCCGTTAGGGTTGGCCAGTACTTTTTAATAAAGCCACACCCTCCTTTGGCAAAATGAGACTCGCACTTTGTCTAACATATCTACCTGGTACATGTACCCGTACTCATCAGCATTCTTTTTTCGCCCCCGGGACAGGGTTAGCACCAGTGAAACCCTTGCAGCGTCTCTACAACGGCCGTTTGGGCAGCGATCCAGTTGAGAGCCCTACCTGGGTACGCGACGTACAGTTGGGGTCAAGTCAACAAGCATATTTTGGTCATATTGAGAATTATAGAGGTTTGAATTGCACGGGGCGGCTAAGTACGACGGGTGTTACCCGACGTTAAAATTCCGCCATACGTGGCTAGTACGCTACTGCCGTGTGCCCACGTCCAAGCATCCCTCACCCCGATATGACGCCCCGCGATGCGGCGGTGTCTCCAGCACCTTCTGCCTTTGCGCCGGCTTCCAGCTAGCGCAACGGCATCGAGACTCTCGCAATCTTGTAAGGTGACACACGATCTCAAAAACGACTTTCAACTGCAATAACGACAGCATGCCGTACTATGGACAACACACGGCGCGGTTGCTTGGCGACATGTACGATTCGGAGGGGTGCGGTGGAGGCAACGCCGCGAGTTCGACGAATCACACCGCTAGCCTCACTGCGTTGGTGCAGCGGATGCTGTTGCGACTCGACGAGCTAGACTCCCGCACCTCTTCCACTCAACAACCACCTCCGCAGAAACCTATTCCCGCGACGCCAGCCGACGGCCTCGAGGGTGACGACGAGGAGGACAATCCTCCCCCCGGTTTCCCCGCAAAATCTCCAGGCCACGCGGCGTTCATCGACCCGCACGACTGGATCGACAAACGCCGAGTCTATGCCCCTTGTAGGACTCACCAACCCCGGGCTGTGGAACCCACGCAACGACGAGCGGGACCGCTACCTAACCGACGAGAAGAAGCACGTGACGCGCGACGAGTATCGCCACGTGCTGTGCTATGGAGTCTTTACCGCCGCCGCGCACGCGGCGCTCACGGACGCTGTAGCAACGCTTCGCGCGAAAAACGCCACCGCTCGCGACACCGCGGACGCCAACGACCTACTCGACTCCGCGATTCGCACGATCGCGACGTGCGGGCAGGCTGTTGAAGACCGGCTCACCTACCTCCGGCGTTTCAAGTGCAAGAAGGCGCTTACCGGCGAGGAGCAAGTCGCCGAGCACCTCGTCTACTCACGCTTCTTCGACACCACCGCCGCCGAGCGCTCCAGCAATGGCGTCGACGGCCTCCTTAACGCCATGGACGACAAAGGACTCGAGGTCAGCCTCCACCAGGCGGCCAAGGCGCAGGCCGCCGCGCAGTTCAAGGGCAGCGGCAGCGGAGAGAGCGGAGGCGGCAGCGGCAACATCCGCATCAAGGAGCAAGAGCGCGCAAAACACGCAGACCGCGCCACAAAGGAGAGGGCGGACAAAAACAAGGACAAGACAAGATCAAGGGCAATCCTCAGCCCGGCAACCCTGCGAGGAAGACTACTACCCCGCAGACTACCGAGGAGCAGAACTGATGACGGTGTGCCCCGCCGTTCCGAGTCATGCTACCCAAGTTCAAGCTACATGCGACACCGCGTGCGGCGGCAATGGCGGCAATGGCAAGACATCGGGGCGAGCGATCAAGTCCTACGGTGGGTCCAGGAGGGCGTTCGGATCCCCTTCAAGCACAACCGCCCCCCAGCCAACTTCCACAACGGCATCACCATGCATGATGCTACCTACCCCAGCGCAGCTTATCTTCCGCGAGGGCGAGCTTGCCCGCTTCGTGGCGTCCGGCGCGTGGGAGCTTGGCACCTGCCGCAAGTGGGTGTCAAGACTCTTTTTAGTACCCAAGCCCGGCGTCATCCCGTGGCGCTGCATCATCGACCTCCGCGTGCTCAACTCTGACTGTGTGCGCAAGCGGCTCAAGATGGAGACCCTACAAGGAGTGCGCCACCTAACAAAAAGGGATAATACATGTTCTCCTTCGACCTCCAAGATGGCGTCTATGCTCTAGGCATCGCGGAGGCGGACCGAGACTACTACTTCACCGTGGACGTCCGAGGTCAGCTCTACATGCTCGCGGGTCTGCCAATGGGCTGGAGCCTCTCGCCCTATTACTTCGTCACGCTCACCCAAGTATTCATCACCCACCTGCGGAAACCCGAGCCCGAGCCCCCCTCATCGTCTACGCAGCCCACACGGAGCAAGCGCGACCTCCGGCGGACCAGGCGGAGGGGGGTGTGCATCCTACCTTACGTGGACGATTTCCTCCTCTTCTCCGCATCGATGGAGCAGGCGCTCCACCTCCGTCAACGGCTCGCCAGCCTCCTCAACGCCTTGGGTCTGCAGCGGAACCCCACAAAGGGCTTTTGGGAGCCCAGCCAGTTCGGCATGCACATGGGGGTGGACATCGACTCAGCGTCCGGCATGTTCTACGCACCGGCAGACAAGCTGAGCCGGCTCTCCCGGCAGGCCACCCGGCTCATCGGCCGCGCCACGCGGAACGCCGAGGGGCTCCCAATGCGCAAGCTGCAATCACTGGCAGGGCAGGCGCAGTGCCTCTTTCTGGCGATCCCGGCCGCAAGATTCTTCCTGCGGGAGCTCCACTCCGTGGTCGGCGACCGGTGGGGCGGGCGCGTCCGGATGACGCCACAGCTCCGCCGCGACCTACAGCGGTGGACATCGGTGCCCATTCAGTCCAACGGCAAGCCCATCCACCGACCGGTGTAGACGGCTTATCCGCACACCGACAGCTCAGGCTACGGGTGGGGCGGGGTGTTGAACGGCATGCTGGAGCCGCGGGGATTCTGGAGCTCGGCGGACGAGCGCCAGCATATCACCTGGAAGGAGCTCAAAGCGGTCCGACTTCGTTGAAAGCTTCCTCCCCCACCTCGCCGGGCGCGTCCTCCTACACGAGGACAACTAGGCGGTATGTCACGTTCTATCGGGCCTAACCTCACGCTCTCCCGCGATGATGGCCGAGCTGCGACGACTCTGGTGCTTGCTGGACTCTCACTGCATCCACCTGCGAGCGCGGTACATTCCCTCGGCAGCGAATATCTGGGCGGACCATCTAAGCCGGCACCTCGACAGCGGCGATTGGCAACTCGACCCCCTCCTGTTCGCGGAACCGGAGAGCCGGTTCGGCCCTCATTCCATCGACCGCTTCGCGTCCGCCCTCAACACCTTGCTCCCCCGCTACAACGCGGCGTGGTTGGACCCTACGTGCGAGGCGGTGGACTCGTTGCACCCGCCGGATGCGGACTGGCGCCGCCGCGAAAACAATTGGTGCAACGCACCCTGGCTCTGCTACCCGACCTCGTGCAGACGCTGCAGCGGAGTGGCGCAGCGGCGCCCGTCGTCGCCCCGCGATGGGAGGGCAAGGCGTGGCACCAGGCACTCACCGAGATGGCAGTGGAGGGGCTCACCGTGACGCCGCACGCCGGTTTGTTCCGGCCGGGACGGCGGGACGGGCGAGGTATGATCGGCAGGCTTCACTGCCCCGTGACAGTATCCCGCGTTCCCTTCCGGCATGGGTCTACCTGCGCCGAGCGAGGGGCCGTAAGTGCTACGCCATCCATGTTTCCGGGCAACGGCCACCAACTACCGGCTGTACGTGTGGCACCAGTACGAACTGCAGCGGTGAAGTACCGCGTCGAGGTACACCATGGGCTGATTCGACGCGCCCGTACATGACACGGGTTCTAGGGTCTGACACCCTTGGCGTCCAAACCCTGGAGCTCCTATCATCTCCTTGGGCGCCAGCCACTGCGTGCGGTGTCTTACGCCAGTTGCATGAAGCAATATTTCCGTTTTTGCGAAGAGGAGCGGCGACCGGCCCTGGCTGCTGACCCCGGGACTATGGCACGGTACGTCACGTGGTTGGGCAACCTCGGAAAGATCAAAGCCTCCAGCTTGCAGCCTTACCTGTCGGCCGTCAAGAACTTCTTCAAGGACCACGGCCGGGAGCAGATGGCTCCGGGCGATCTGGTGAGCAGGGTCCGCAAGGGCCTTGCGGCGTCGCAGGTGACGCTAAACCCGGGCCCCATTGCCCGCGCGTGTGGTGCTGAAAGCCCTGACCCTGGCAAAAGCCCTACGACTGGAGCTGGGACCTACCTAGGGCACGGACCCAAGTACCGTGGTGCGCGTGGAGCTGTTCCGCGCCAGCCTGGCAGTCGTGCTTTGTCTGTTTTTCTGCCGCGGAGGAGCGGGGGTGGAGTGTCATACGGGCGACCTCACGGTCGGCCCGGACGGCGAAATCCTCCTATACCATCGTGACCGGAAAGGCCAGCGTGGCGCGGATGCAAGCAAGAAGTCGTTGTATCAGCTGCCAGCGTCAGCGCATGCCGACATCGCGGAGCTGCTGCACTACTTTGAAGCCGCCCGTCAGGTGTTCGCCGGCGGCCGCGTGCTAGCGGCGCGATGAGCCATCAGCCTGCGCGACGGGCAGGCCAAATGGACGGCGGACACCCTCACTAGCTGGTTGCAACTAGTGCCGACAACAGTGCACGAGCCCCCCCCCCCCCCCCCCCCCCCCCCCGCGCGGGGTTCGCGTGGACGTCCCACTCCCTCCGCAAGGGGGCCACAACAGCCGCGTACGTGATCGGCGTGACGATGCAAAAGATCAAGTACTTCGGCGGTTGGGCGCGATGGAGTCCAGCGTGGTGCTCGACTACATCGACCCAACAGTGCTGCCGTGTCCGGCAGCATGGCACCTCTTTGGCTGGATGACCCCCTGGGGCGGTCAACCAACCAGGCTGCCACGCCAAAGGGCGACATGATGGCAAAACTGCGAGCCCCCTGCTTAAATAATGGTCATATTGAGAATTTTAGAGGTTTGAATTGCACGGTGCTAAGTACGACGGGTGTTACCCGACGTTACAATTCCGCCATACGCGGCTTGTACGCTACTGCCGTGTGCCCACGTCCATCCCTCACCCCGATATGACGCCCCGCGACGCGGCGGTGTCTCCACCTTCTGCCTTTGCGCCAGCTTCCAGCTAGCGCAACCCACCCTTTCCAACCCTTTCATGCGTGCTTTGGGGGCTGAGCCCCTGTGCCAAACGTTGTAAGAGATCTGACACATGTTTGGCAAAACCGCGAGGCCCCCTGCCTTGCTAACGTCACATCATCCGTAGCGCATCCAGCGCACCAGCAGCAGCGCGCGCACGGCTCGTATCTTTACTGCGCACGTTGACCTTAGTAGCGAGTAGCGGTGAGGCGACGACCGCCACCCTTCCACACCTCTCCGCCACGTTGCCCCCGGCCCGGTCGCATCGGCAACCGTGCGTATCTATCGCGCCTGCATGCAGCAAGCCGTGGTCGTCAGCTTTGGACGGAAATACCAACAAGACGTCAGCCCGCCAGTGGGCGTCTTCACGGCAGGCGGCGCTCTCGCGGAGTCAGCCCCACCTTCTTCGCGGGGCCTCGCGTCGTTCACTGCTGCGCCTCCTGTGGCCGCTCGCCACAGTCTCTACATGCATGGATGGCAGCGGCGGCGGCGATCCAGCATGCAGGCTCGCACCACGTGGCTGGTAGCGGTGGTGGCGCTGGTGGTGACTTGGGCGAATAGGGTGCCGAGGGTGGCTGGCACGCTGGAGGCGCTCGCCGGCAAAGCGGGCGGGATCGCGCCGCACGCCAACGACGCCCCCACCTCCGCCTGCTCGCTGGTCATGACCACCAGGGCACCGCCAGGCGTCGCAGGCTACCAGCGTCAGCTTCAGGCGAAGCTGCCGCCCCCGGGCAGACGCAACGGGTGGTGCGACGATCTGACCGACAACGTCAAGTTTTACAACGCGCGGTGCGACACTTTACCAGCGGTATCGCCCTCGCCCGGTTGCGCCGCCTTCGACCCAGCGGATAGTGCGGCGTGGATGCCCGCGGAGCCGCGAACGGTGTGGTTCTGGGGCGACTCGTTGACGCTGCAGCTGTGGGACCACCTGCTATGCTTTCTCAGCCGCCACGTCTCCGAGGGCGCCCCGCCCGTCTTGAACAACGGCACGGGATACAACGCGACGGGCGAACACTACGGGTGAGGCGCGCTCGACAGGCCGGAATGATGCCAGACGTATGCTGTCGGACGCGGAACTTGGCGACGGCGGCTCTCGTGTATTCCTCCTCTGATATGTATGTTGTGGCACCGCCCGCGGAAACCGGCGGTCCTTGCAGGAGTGGCGGCCGGCGAGCGCTGTTGGCATCCGCCGCAAGTCGCCGAGCAGCGCGACTGCGGAACCAGCCCTCCGTGCGCATCGCCTGGGGGAAACGTGGCGTCGGCGGCCAGCTGCTGCAGAAGCCGCTTAAGTGGAACCCGAAGCTGTCGTCTCGCATGTGTGTGCCGGATTCGCCATGCGTCAGGTAGCAGCCGCAACGGGGCAAATTGCTCAGTTTGCTGTTACTGGACGTTGCAAATGCTGAAGTGTATTAATCGCACCCGCATTCGCCACCCCGCTGCCTCGCACATGCTTGTCACAGTCAGCGAGTCATAGTATCATAACGTTTCCTTTAGACCGCTGCCGACACCGTTGATGCGACGCAGGTTTGGAAAATTGAAGCTGTGCTTTGGGGAGAAGTGGAAGGACAGCGCCTGGGTGAGCCCCGAGAGCGTCTCCTGCTTCCTGAACAGCGCCCCGGACGACGTGCACGTGCTCAACTTCGGGCTGTGGCACAACGACGCGGCTGGCGTCCCGCGAGCGGTGCAGAGCATGGCCCGCTTCTTCCAGGCGGCCGCGCGGGGGCGGGCGCAGCCGCTGCCGCACCTGGTGTGGCTCGAGACCGCGCCGCAGCACTTCAACAGCAAGGGGGGGCTGTACTACAGGCGGCGCGGCAAGGTCAAGCCCGGCTGCATGGAGCGCGCGCAGCCGGCGCAGCTCAGCAACTTCCGGAACAAGATGACGCTGCGCATTTTGGACGACGCGCACCTGCTGAGCGTGGCACCGATGCACATCTTCCGCAGCTGGCAAATGCTGGCGGCGCACCCGGAGCTGCACAACAGGGTCAACAGGGGTATGCTGGACTGCACCCACTGGTGCGCCTACGACGGCAGCGTGCTCAGCGCCCTGGCGCACATCCTGCTGTCAGACATCTCGCGGACATTCTGGCGGGCGCGCTGAGGTCGAGCTGGTGAGAGTCAGCTGGGGCGGTTTCTCTGCGCTGCGACTCCACGTTACTACCGCAACACGCAATGATAAATAATAGTATTTTTATATTGAATCAACAGTTTGTCAAAGAGTCTCATAATGATCATGGGCCATGGCGCGGGGAGCCGGACCGGGGGGGGGGGGGGGGGGGGTATGTGAAGGTGCCGCATCGCTCCTTAGAAGCCGCTCGGGGCATTGGGATCACTGCCCTTGGCTGGCTGGCTTTGCGGGACCACCTCAGCGGAGCCCTACCCCCTGCCGGTCTGCTCTGAGCCATGTTGCTGTGGGATGCTCATGGACCAGTGACAGAACATGAGCAACCCCCTCGCCGGCTGTTACATGGCGTGTCACGGCAGCGCCACGCCCTCTCATGCCTTGACCTTCTTCTTTTTCTTCTTTGCGTTTACGGTTTCATGCTTCGGATCGGTGCCAAGAGGTGCACGCTTGGGCAGCGCGACCGCACCCCCCGCAAGCTTCCTCGAGGCATCGGGAGCCACGAGCTTCCCACCCCCAAGCTTCCTCTGCTTTTTCCTGTCCTGCGCTTTCTGCATTGCGGCGCTACTGTCTGGGGGAGGCTCGCTTGGCTGCGGCCCTCCCAGCGCCTCTATCCTGGCTCGCTTCTTTCCTTTGGCTTTCTTCTGTGTGTCGTCCCGTCCAGGCGGCGCCTCGCACGCGCCGTCAATCTTCACCTTCTTGGCCTTCTTCACTTTCACAGGTGCCTCAGGCTCAGGTCCGTCGAAATCACCCGCGGTCGCTTCAGGCCTGCTGCTGCGCTGCTTGCCGCTCTTTTTAATCTGTGCACCGTTGGCGGCCTTGGTGCTGGGCGTGCCAGGCGCCAGCGACAGACAGCCCTCCATGACGGCGGTCACCACGGCATCCAGCCCGCGCGGGTCCTCCGCCGCCTGAGCCCCAATGGCGCCGGCGCGCAGGCGCTGGATGACGGTGCCCATGTCCACGCCCGCCTCGCGCTGCGTCTTCCGCGCCGGCTGTAGCGCGAGCGCGCTGTGCAGCTCCTGTGCCTTCTGGCGGCTGGAGACCACCATGCGCGCGCTGCGTGCGAGCATCTTGGCCTCGAACACCGGCAGCGCGGCCTGTAGGCCACTCGCTGGTCCCAGGCGCCGCACGCCATCCGCCAGGCAGTCCGCCAGCAGGGCCGCATCGCTGATGGCCTGCGTCGCACAGCGGATTCCCACGACAACGACAGGTCAGCACACAACCCCAAAGGCAAGACAAATACACCCCTGGGGAATGTTCATTTATTACCTGGTTTCAGTGCAAAATGGACACAACAAAACTTCCTGCAAAACCTTTGACGAGAATATATTATATTATAAATATTAAAAATGACCTTATTATTTTATTAAACTAAGGATTCACTGGAATACAACCCACGGTTGACTTACGTACACATATGAGCTCTTTATTTGTTCTTCTGCCAAGGTTGCATCACGTTTCTGGCCTCCTCACCTGATTGGCGCCCTGTGCCTTGAAGGGCGTCATCGGGTGCGCAGCATCGCCGATGAGCGTCACCCGGCGAGCGGCCTCTGCTGCGGGTCGCAGCACCCCGGGCTCCAGCAGCTCGCGGTCGTACACCGGGTAGCCGACATACCGGTCAGTGGCGTGGCGCGGAGCATTTCCGGGATGGGAGCGTGCCACGCGCCGCAGCGCCGCAGGATCTCCGCCTTGAGCGTGCCTGCATTTTTGGAGTACTCGCGAGCCTGGCCATGACAGAGCGGTCAAAAGAGTATTGTAACGAATGCAAACAAGTGTGATAAACGAAGAATATATAAGACAGACTCAGCAGTAATTACATATATGTCGAACTCTCAATATAATATAGAAATTATTATAGTAGCGCTGGAGCATTGGCTGAGTCTCTGAGTGATGTTTGGAAAATAAATGGAACTGGTGTCAAAAATGTCGACTGTGATGACATACATATGTATATCACAGAATGCATCCAACCGCGTACGAGGCAAATATTTGTCACTACGAAGCCGGACTTGCCTCGGCCTCCGTGCCAGGGAACGAGAGCTGCCACATGGTGGATGTGGTCGTGAAAGGCATCGCGTAGAGCCGCGTCTTGCCGTCCATCGTCTCGAAGATGCGGCGGCGCGCCAGTGGCACCGGCAGCACCGTGTCATCCACGATGCGAGCACCACCACCAGGCCCACGTAGTTCAGGCGGTCGCCCGGGAGGGCCAGCTGGCGGCGCACGGTGGAGAAGATGCCGTCCGAGCCACCAGCAGCGCCTGCGTTCAGCACGGTGCCGTCCGTCAGCGTGACGTCCACGCCGCCGTCGCGGCACTCGTACTTCGCGAGCTTGGAGCCCCAGCGGATAGTGCCGGGGCGCACGCGCTCCAATATGCGTTGCCGCAGCACCTGCCAAGCCGATGATTTCGATCCGTGGGTCATACCGATTAGTCCTTCGCTGCTAGACTCCATATATGTCAAGTGGGTACGACGGGTATGAGTACGAGTACTCCCTG